>PVIH01004812.1:0-41428 GCA_004025045.1 Sigmodon hispidus
AGGCCCGCCGAGCCCTCCTCACCTCTGGTCAGGGTTCGAATCCGCCCCTCATAGACCCCTGCAGTTGGTTTGCTCAGTTCACTCAGTTCAGGGTCGCAGTAGGGCTCTTAGTAGATTCCCTGAGCAGCAGGGGCTGCGGGTGTGGCCAGGTGCAGAGTTCAGCTGCCCCTGCTCCAGAGTGCGCTGGGACGCCGCCTCTATTGTAATTCTTAGTGAGCTTTTCTCAAGGGCCCAGATTATGAAAGGAATCATAATCAGCAGCCAACACTCGATACCCAAGGACCTATTGATACAGCTCCTTGAGTGTGTCATTCATTTTTTTTTTTTGCATCCTCTAAAGATAAACTTTGTCAAGGTAATTTTTCAATTTCTTTACTCTGTGTTAAATGATGCTGGGAGTAATGGACAAAGTCAGGACAACAGAAGGCCACAGATTTGGCAAACAGTGGTCACTTCCTTCCAAATACGGAGGTTGTTGAGAGTTTCTGCTTTCAGTGTTTCTCTTCTGGGATTTTGGTTCTCACACCTACCCTCCAGCCCGTCAAATAGAGAAACATAGAAGGACCACTGAGGAGACAGAGAGAAAGCTCAGTCAATGAAGGGTCTGCTGCACAAGCATGTGGACCCTGTGATCCATAACTCATATATGTGCAAGGTAGGACAGGTGGGTACACAGTAACTGCAGTGCTGACATAGTAGAGATGGACAGGCTCCTAGAAATTGCTGCACTATCAGCCTGAATAACTACTGAGTAGCAAACCAAGTGAAAAACTTCATTTAAAATAAAAACTTAAAAAGAATGATGTTGATGTAATCCAAGAACCATCCAATTTGATCTCTGGCCTGCACATGCATACACATGCATACACAAGCACAGTCACATACATACAAAAACATGCACATAAATAATAATGAAATCAGACAGAGATGTGACAAAGAAGAGGAATTTTTATTTGCCACAATACCCACCCTGACTTGGTCACTGATAGAGTCTATGCAGATTCCAGAATCTCAGCTTATAGACACGGTCCCTTATCCTGCAGTGGGGGAGATGGTTGAAAAGGGAATAGAGAGGAGATCATTATACTTGCAAACAACTATTAACCAAAAGATAAATGAAAAATGAATCACCATGGTACAAATGTTTATATATTGATACAAATGGAAAATCAATCTATATGTTTGATTGAGATAATATATACTTTGATACAAAGCTAAATGTATAATTGCCTTAATTTGCATGTGTCTACCTCTGTTTAAAATATTTTGCACATTGATGTATATTAAATACATTGCCATTTCCATAATACAATTTCTATCTCTAATTATTTATGCTAGTCATAACATTTGTTGTAATATATACACAAGTTGTTTTATATAACTCTGTTTAGATATATTTTTAGATATAATGATATATAGTTAAAATATTGTTGTCATTTGATACAAAATGTGTATTTTGGTCAATATTCATAAGATTGTTATACTTAAAATTATTTAAAAGAGCTGTACACTCCTTTTTAAAATGCCTATTTTTGCAATGTTAGCTTCACTTTCTTAATTGATTGAAGTTACAGATTATGGTTACTCAAATTTGCCACCTAACAGTCAAGATACTCAGGCTTTTCAAAAACATGTTAAAATACACCCAATAGATAAGTGTCTTCAACCACTTCATAAAAGAAAAAAATATGACATTCAAGATTTTGTTATCTCAAATTTGGCCTTGAGAGACATAACAACTCCTGACTTCACTGTTCCTTTCTCAAAGTAGTGTTGAGCATCACAAACATCTTGCAAAGAGATTGTCTTGTTTGGCAAATAATGGCCTAAAAGGCAAAAGACGACACTTGCCCTAACTGCTGTCAGTGTGCTCTCTATCTGATATAGACGAGCAAGATAAAAAATAAAAACTGCCAAAACCTGCCTAGACAAGATAAGACAGTCCTACCAAAAAATACCCTACTTCTATTTTACTTGCCAAAAATCATAAGCCAATAGCCACAGAAATAGATCCTCCCCTTATACAGAAAAATAATAGATGACTGTCCAAGTAGCTAACTGTCATCTTCTCCTAAATTTTAAAAGTTACTTTATCATATTTCTCACTTCAAATATATATTTTCCTTCTCAGGTCTTGACACTGTTAAAGACTAAATAGTTAAAGTTGTTATTACTTCACATCTCAACAAAAACACTCAAATATTAAAACTTTATTGTTCAAGATAAACAACTTTAAAACAATCCCTGTACATTTCCTCATATCAACATTCTAGACATTAAATTACACCTTATTTGCTATCTGCTAGCAATAGTTTGACCTCACTTATGTTAGTACCTTTCTCTTCCCCAGGCACCGCCTTATGATGATTCCTATAATATATAGTTTTATACTTAGTTTAGAACCTTCTTATTTAGACAAAAGGAAGAGATGTAGCAGGAAATCAGAATCTACTCAGGTGAATTGATTGCATCTGAGTGCTGGAATGGAGAGGGGCATGGTCAACAAAAAAAAAGTGTCAAAAATAGAGCACCCAGAGAAAACACAAGAAACAAAAAGCCAACAGGCTCTCACACAGTGCCAAGACCTCTTGAGCAGTTTCGGACCGGTGGCGCGATTTTCCAGACATGTGGTGTGTAGGCAAGAGCTTTCGGTTAAAAACGCTCCCGCACACTACAATCTAACCCTTTCACCTTTTCTTAAAACCTCCCCTGTTCTATAAATGTTTCTCACAAAATAAACATCATTTAAAACATATCTCAGAGCAAGTCGTTACCGTGATACTTATGCCCAATACCTGACTAAAAGCTTTTAATTACGTAATTGTTATATGTATGGGTGTTTTGCCTGTGTGTGTGTCTGTGTGTCACTTACATATCTGGTGCCTGTTGAGGCAGAGAGGGCATTGGACTAACTAGACCTAGAGTTAAGGATGGTTGTAAATGTCCATGTGGGCACTGGGAATAGAACCCAGGTCCTCATAAAGAAAAAAAGTACTATTAACCATAAAGTCATTTCTCCAGCCATGGTTTCAAAACTAATTACAAGGCTACATGTTGTGGATTAGTAGAAAGACAGTACCAGGAAGTAAAGTCTTTCATTGTTGAAGAATCACTACTAAGTGGAAAATTTTCAAGTTGTCAGTTGTGACAAAAAAGGTCTATACTATAAGTCTGAAAACAAAACCTATATGATTGCTTCAGAAAACTGACATTCTTTGCTTGATTATTAGCATTATTATTTCATGTATGTATGTCTGTCTGGGCACATGCATGTGTGATGTAGGTGTCTATGTGTGTGTATGTGTAATTCAGGTTTCTGTGGGTGTGTGAGAGAGATGTAAGTATATGTGTGAATGTGTGATATAGGTATGTGTGTCTCTGTGTGTGATGTAGATGTGTGTATAAGAGAAAAATGAAAGGGTGTGTGTGTGTGAATTTGTGATGTACACTTGTGTGAGAGAGGAAGATGCAGTTGTGTGTGTATGCACATGTGATGTAGTGATATGTGTTTGTGTGTGTGTGAAGGAGAGAGAGTGAAAAAGAGATAGAGAGAGATGTAGCATGCCTTTGGGGCTGGTCACAGAGCAACTTTGGGCAGATATTCTTTCCATCTGTACAGATGTTTTGAGATCAAACCAGGCTATCACCCATAGGCCGTAACTCACTGAGTTATCTTGTGTTTTGACATAAAATGGCCCCAAAGGGAGAGGTACTACTGAGAGATGTGACCTTATTGGAATGGGCTCTTGTTGGAGGAAGTTTGTCATTGTGGGGTGGGCTTGAGATCTCTTTTCTCAAGCTTCTCTTGCTGTGACCATCAGTCAGCTTCCTGCTACCTTTTGGTCAAGATGTAGCCAGCACCACATCCACCTGCACACTGCCATGATGCCCAGCATGATGATCATGAAGAACTGAACCTCTGAATCATAAGATGCCACCTTAATTAAAGGTTTTCTTTGTAAGAGTTGCCTACCACGTCATAGCATCTCTTCACAGTAATAAAAATCTTAACTGATCCACATCTCAACAGCAGTTTTTTGTTTTGTTTTATTTTGTTTTGTTTTCTTAAATCACATGGTCTTTTAGTTCTCAGACTACATTGTGCTAGGCATTACTGGCTTTCAAAGTTTCCATTAAGAAATCAGCCTTATTTTGATGTTTTTTTTTCATATGTGTGTGGTGATATATATTTAATAAAATTAGTCTGAAATATCAGAGGACCAAATCATCCACAGTCAAGCCATGATGGTTAGGGAGTGGTGACCCATGCCTTTAGTCTCCTGTTTGGGAGAGGGAGGTCCATCTTGAGAACTGTAAATAGCCCAGTCTCCTGTCTTCTAGCACTGTTTCAAGGTAGACAACTCCTCCCACCGTGAGACATTCTCCTCAACATGGAAGAGGTCAGGGCTGCTCTATTTTTAGGACTAATTTGGAAATCACGTGTCCTAAGAATCAATGTGCAGATTTAGGTCATATTAAAAGATACTTATTCTATCACAGCATTTATTGACTGCTTTCTTACTAAAAATTTATCCTAATCAGCACTTGCTTCAGACCTTTCCCTTAGATGATTTCTCCCTTACAGAACTATTCTTGAAAACGTTCTCCATTTTGTTACTTCTGTCTTTACAGCATTATTTTCTTGTTTTTGTTGAAAGGTTTATGTTCTGTATTTTTAAAGATTTATTTATTTTTATGTATTTGAGTATTTTACTCTCATTTATGTAAGTGCACCATTTGTGTGCAGTGCCAGTTGAACCCAGAAGAGGATACCATGTGCCCTGGAACTATAAAAGCAGAGACAAGTGGACCTCTGAGCTTGAGGCCAGCTACCTGGTCTACAGAGAATTCTGTTATCAAAAAAACTCATAAAATATGTTCTGATCATCTTCTTTCCCCTCCTCCAAATCCTCCCAAATCCTTACGACCTCTGTAATACAATGATTAGACAAAAACAAATACCAAAACAAAAAGAAAAGTCACATACACACAAACAAGCATGGAGTACATTTGTGTTGGTTACCTCAATGACTCCTAGAAACAGGGCCAGCACAGGAGTGTGGTCATTATTCCCAGTGACACTCCATTGGAAAAAACTAATCTTTCCTCTCCCAATTGCAAATGGCTTCCTGGTTGGGATATGAATTTGTGTCTATTTCCTCTTCTCGGTGCTCAGGCATTTTTTGTCTGACTTGAGCTGTGTAGGCCTCATGCATGCTGCCACAGTCATATGTGTATGAGTCCTGTTGTGTCTGAAAGATACTGTAGGCTTTTAAAATCTTCCTGCCCCTTCCTCAGCATAGATCCCTGAACCCTGAGGGGAGGGCTTGATTGAGAATTCCCTGTAGGGCTGGGTGCTTCAAAGTCTATCACTCTGCATATGCTTGGTCCAGTTGTGGGTCTCCAGGTGATGTCATTGTATGCAAAAACTATTAACCTCATCCTCAAAAGAAAAAAATATATATTAAATGCTCCATGGTGGCACATGCCTTTTGTCATTTTTTTTATTTAAAAGTTTTCTCTTTTTACATACCACCACAGTTCCTATGCTCCTCCTACTCACCCCCCAGCTTACCCTCATCCCTCCCCACCATTCACTTCTCAAAGAGGGTAAGGCCATGGGGAGTCAACAAAGTCCAGGATCTGAGGTTGAAGCTAGACAAAGCTCCTCCCCACTGTACCAAGAATGAGAAAGGTATTCCTTTATGGGGAATAGGTTCTAAAAAGCCAGATCATACACTAGGGATAAATCTTGGTCCCACTGCCATAGGCCCCATAAACAGCTCAAGCCATACAACTGTCATCCACATTCAGTTGGATAATTCCATCCCAAAGTGGTTCCCCAGCTGTCAGTCCAGAGTCAGTAAACTCCCATTAGTCAAGGTCAGCTGTCTCTGTAGGTTTCCCCATCATGATCTTGACTCCTTGGCTCAAATTCTCTTTCCTCCCTCTCATCAACTGGATTGGAAGCTCGACTTAGGGCTTAACTGTGGATCTCTGCATCTGCTTCCATCAGTTGCTGGATGAAGGTTCTATGGTAATAATTAGGATGGTCATGAATTTGATTGCAGAGAAAGGCCAGTTTTGGTTCCTTCTCCACTATTGCTTGGAGTCTTAGCTTGAGTCATCCTGTGGATTCCTAGCATGAGGTTTCTCCCTAAAACTAATACAGTTTCCTCTATCAAGAAATATTCTTCATTGATCTCCCTCTCTATCCCTCCCCGAACTCTAACATCATGTTCTTTCATGTTCTCTTCCTACCTCCCCTTATCCTCCCCACCCCATGCTCCCATTTTACTCAGGAAATCTTAACTATTTTGCCTTCCTAGGGGCATTCATGGATGTCTCTCTTAGGGGTCTCCTTCTTACCTAGCTTCTCTAAAATTGTGGAATATAGCCTGGTTATCCTTTGCTTTATGTCTAATATCCACTTATGAGTAAATACATACTAGGTCTTTCTAGGTCTGGATTACCTCACTCAGGATAATTTTTTACAGTTCCATCCATTTGCCTGAAAATTTTAAGATATCTTTTAACGGCTGTATAATATTCCATTATGTAAATATATTTTATATTTTAACCAGTGGTATTGCTGGATCACAAGGTAGATTGATTCCCAGTTTTCTCAGAAACTTCCATACTGACTTCCAAAGTGGCTATACAAGTTTATATTCCCACCCCAATGGAGGAGTGTTCCCCTTGCTCCACATCATCTCCAGCATAGGCTGTCATCTGTGGTTTTGATCTTAGCCATTCTGACATATGTAAAATGGTATCTTAGAGTTGTTTTGATTTGCATTTCCCTGATGGCTAAGGATGATGAGAAATTCTTTAAGTGTCTTTCAGACATTTGAGATTCTTCTGTTGGGAATTCTCTGTATAGATTTATACTCCATTTCTTAATTGGATTATTTGGTATTTTGATGTCTACTTTCTTGAGTTCTTTATATATTTTAGAGAGTATCCCTCTGTCAGGTATAGGGTTGGTGAAGTTCTTTTCTCATTCTGGTTTTACCCTATTGATCATGTTTTTTGCCTTACATAAGTTTCTCAGTTTCTGGAGGTCCCATTTATTAATTGTTGCTTTCAGTGTCTGTGCTACTGGTGTTATATTTATTAAGTGGTCTTCTGTGCCAGTAATTCAAAGCTATTTCCCACTTTCTCTTCTATCAGGTTCAGTGTAACTGGCTTTATATTGAGGTCTTTAATCCACTTGGACTTGAGTGTTGTGCAGGGTGATAGATATAGATCTATTTGCATTCTTCTACATAGGTGACACATGCTTTTAATTACAGCACTCGGGATGCAGAATGGATATTATAAATTTGAGGCTAGCCTCCTCTACATAGCTAGCTCCAGGCCATCCAGGTTACAGAGTAAGACCTTACCTCAAAAAACAACAAATAAATAAATAAATTCTAGGAGTTGAACTTTTACCAAAATGTCTAAAAAAAATCAATTATGTAACTGTTACTATCTAAAGTCCTGAAGATTTAGGAGGGAAAGTGCTATATATTCTCAAGTATCTTACTGTGTATGTGTTCTCAAAATAGTTAGATAATAACTATTATATCCATTAACTTTTGCTTCAGAATGATCTGTTCAGTGTAGTGATGTAATATAGTGATAGTTAATCCCTTATCTAACACTTCTGAGGTGACAGTGTCAGCTAGGTGATTTTTCTGCTCTTTCATTCTTTCTTTGTTTGATTGTGGTTATTGCAGTGTCAGCAGGAATCATTTTGTTGCTGTTTCTTCAGTAGAGCCATAGAATTTGCTTTTCCCCGAGGCCCATGGCATGATATGTCAGGTTCTTGGTCACTTTAATAGTGTCATGTATGAGTTTCATATTATGAAGTAGTCCTTAAATCCAGTGAGAAAGTGATTGGTTAACCCTCAGAGTATGATGCCCAGTATTCCCTCAGCATCCCTCATCTATAGGAATCCAAATACTACAAAGAGTGACCACAGAACATTCTTGACATAATGTCCTGAGACTACACGTAGTATTTCGGTCCATCTTATTTCTGGCATCCTGAGTGTCCCAGTCTGCTTGCTCACTGAATATTTTAGGACCCAGTTCTTCTTCCTTTGCTGTTTCTCTTCATCCAAAGTTTAGATTTCTTCCAGAATATAGATATAAATTCTGCTCCTAAAGTATGTATGGAGATTTTATAAACACTTGTACAACCCTTTTTTATCAAGAATTTTTCAGGCTGTGTTTTAAAATAATAAGCTTCTGGTTTTGCCATTTTACTGTTTGTCCAGTAGCTATTCTATAACGGGTGATATGGAGGCTGAGGGAAATCATAGGCAGTTGAAAATAACACAGCCACCCTGATTGTGGGAGCCCTGTGGAGACATGAACCATGGAGGGTGGTGGAGACAGCAGACATTTAAGGGACACATTAGCGATTGTGAGGCTTTGATCAAGTCCCCAGCCCAAACCACTGTCCATAAAAAGAAGTTGTTCAAGACTGTGAAACATTGATATGCCAGTGGGAAATAAAGTCTCTAAAAACATTCTACCAAAGAACTCTGGGGTTTGGAAATGTGGCTTGCTTTGTAAAGCCCTTGAGCTTCCAGCATGAGTACCTGAGTTTGAATCCCCAGAATCCATGTGAAAGCACATGCTGTGGTTTGCATAGGCCATCTCAGTGCTGGTGTGGCAAGGAAAGCTGCAGAGATGGGAAATCACCCAGAAAGCCATGGGCCAGCTAGCCCAGCTTGAAGAAGGAGAGCAAGGACCTCCACAGCCATGTGATACACGTATGCCTTCACTTACACACACACACACAAGCACAAAAACCTGTACACACACAACATGAGAGACAGACATGCATACACATCATGAGAGAGACAGACATGCACACACATCACAAGAGACAGACATGCACACACATCACAAGAGACAGACATGCACACACATCACAAGAGACAGACATGCACACACATCACGAGAGACAGACATGCACATACATCACGAGAGACAGACATGCACACACATCACAAGAGACAGACATGCACACACACAACATGAGACAGACATGCACACACATCATAAGAGAGACAGACATGACACACATCATAAGACAAACAGACATGACACACATCATGAGAGAGACAGACATGCACACACATCATGAGAGAGACACAGGCAGACAGTTTTTAGCAGTCCATCGCCTTAACCACTGGCCACCTCATCCTCTTGAGACAGAGTTTTTAAAAACAAGAAAACTACCAGAGGGCTAAGTGTTTTAATTGCCTTTGTATATTAATTTTGTAGTTGGATTCCTCTTTAGAACCTTAAAAATATCATTTTCCTGTTTTGCTAACACAAAATCAACCAAGTTCCTAGAAATGTTTCACTTACAGAACAGGCTCAGCTGCTTTCAGTTTCCACCAGGGTCACATTCCAAGAAATGCCATTCAGAGGTGGCTCCTGTCCCCCTCCCCAGGCCTCTGGCTGCCTGATCACCAATTTGACTGTCTCCAGTTCTTTTCTACAAGAGACACAGTGTCAAAGAAAAGCAAATCATACTGCTTCCTATTTCCCAGGATAAATACTGTCCCCACAAGCCTTTGTGTCAGGAGATATACTCTGACCCCTGCTGCCCTTTTCTAAGCCGTGTTTAACTCTGAACAAACAGACTTTCATTCAAGACCAACTAGACACCTGAATACACATGCACACACTCTGGTGGGTGTTAAACAGCATTGCACCGCCCTGAGTTTGATCCCCCAACACTAAAAAGGTGCTAAGGTGCCTTGTTTACCTCAGTGGTGGAGCCTATCAGACTCTGCCTCAAGATCTCCTCAGAGCCTCCTGCTCCTCACCCTCACCCCTGTCCTGTGCTCCCTGTTCCTCACCCTCATCTTTGTCCTGTGCTCCCTGCTCCTCACCCTCACCCCTGTCCCATCCTCACCGTCACTCATCTTATGGACACCCGCCAATAGCTATGCTCACTTGTCTGCCAAGTGACCTCCAGGCATGGAAAACATTGAGGCTGAAATACTTTCTGTTACTGTTTGTCAAGCTGATTCAGCTCTTCCATGGTATCTGACCGGTGTCTCTGCACAAATCCCTTATTTGCTATTGATTCCTGAAAGGAAAATGTACAGAGATGTGACAAATGGAAAGAACAGAGAAACTTTCAAAGAACCCGGTAGAAAGTCAGTTTGACTTTTTCTCATGAGAAGAGTATTGTGTTGTAAGACTTACTACGTGAAAAGTGAAAAAACTTTACTTATTCACAGCTAAGAAGAAGCAATGGCTTCCTGCTCACAGGCCGTGTGCACACCCAGCAGCTCCTGGAGTATGTCTGTGGGGAGCCTTAAGCGCTGGGCCATCTGCTCACTGTAGTGCTCAACTGCCCTCTGCACAGCTGCTGAGTTCTCACGCTGGCCAGAGTTGTCACAGCACCATCCAGACAAGGCACTGCTCCACTGTTGATGGCATCCATGTAGGTGGTCAGCAGAGTCCCCAGTCCTTCACAAACAGGAGTTCCAAGGGAAGCAAATTAATGGGGTTGTTATCTCTGTTGGTCCATGGCTGATGGAACTCCAGCATGAAGAGATGAAGGAGACACACAGTTTCACCTCTAAGGTGTCACAGCTACTGAGACAGGGAAGTCAGGTTTGTATCTTTTTTTTATTTTTAATGTTGCAGCCCCTGGTGGGATGACTACCCTCCAGTGAATGCTGTATACCCAAAAATATATGAGCAGCAAAACTATAATTGAGGGGTTTGTGAAAAACGATAGGTAGTTGTGTGGGTCAGGAAGGAGGAATGGACGTCTCTGGGAATGATGGGTGTGAATATGATCCAAATACATTGTATGAAATTCTCAGACAACTAATAACATGATAAAAAATAAATCAGCAACCTTCTAAAACCATAAAGATTGTCTACAAAAGCATTTTGTGTTAACATAAAAAACAGAGGAAAAGATACAGAGTTGGCAGGCTAAGCCACAGCATATTTATTTAAAATCACTAAGCATACAAACATTTTCAGTACCTCATGAGTTGGTGCTTCTTTTGGACTGATTTAAACTCCCACTGTCTACTTAAGAAACAAGTTCTCGATCAAGGACTCAGAGATGGTCAAAGGTCAGTAGGAGTACCTCTTGCAGAAGACATGTGTTGCATATCCAGCAATCACATGGTAACTTACAACCATCTATAACTCCAGTGCATCTGATGTCTGCTACTAGACTCCAAAGGCACTGTGCATGCATTAGTACACACACACATATTCAGGAAAAGCATGCATACACACAAAATAAAGAGTAAATCTAAAAATATATTAAAAAGACATCATTTATCTTATGTGACTTCACTTAAGAAAAAAATGTGTTCTGATATTATACAGAGTTCCTGTTATTTCATCAATTATGGGACACTTCATACACGTGGAGACACACAATGCTACCAACATATTTGAGGAAGGTGTGAGCCCTGTAGCATGAGCACACACCTTTAAATATGCCATATGAACTGAAGTGGCTTAAAGAAAATGGATCCCTTAGCTACTGTATTTGAATGCTTGATAACCAGTTGGTGGAACTGTTTGGGGAGGATTAGGAAGTGTGACCATGGTGGACCCTCAAAGCCACTGGAGGTGAGCTTTGAGGCTTCAGAAGACTGTCCCATTCCCAGAGAGTTCTTTCTCTCCACCTTGAGCTTGTAGAGTAGAGGTCAACTCTCAGCTACTGCTTCAGGCATGCCTGCCTACCTTCCTGCAGCCGTGCTCCCAGCATTCATGGGCATGAACTCTAACCCTCTGAAACTTGAAGCTCCAGTAAATTCTTTCTTCTGTAAGTTGCTCTGGTAACAACATCATAGCACTAGAAAAGTTACTAAGACATGAGTATTATAAAATATCTATTTCTATTTAGAAAGAAACCAAATTATTGAAAAATGTATATGTGTGCTATAATTATATACTCAACACAAAGTACCACAAAGAAACATGATTTTAAAAGGAGACTCACAATTACCTATGGCCTTGAGTCCTGGTCTTGGACCTTCCATTAGTAAAGATACAAGAATAGAAAATGATTTCATTCTAAGAAGATTGTGCCAATATTATTTTCAGATAATTATTCCATAGACTATTAAGTCTTTTTATCCATGTATCCTGTTTCTCCCCCTCCCAACCCCTCCTGGTCAGCCTACAGCCACCCTGGTCCTCATTCCCATCTCCAATCCTCTCCACCAAAATGACAAGAAGTCCCAAGGTGGGTGAGCTCAGCATCCACTCCAGGCAAGCCCAATTTCCTCATCCTAATGTCAAGACTGGGTTAGGTGTTCCTCTGAAGGGAATGGGCTCTGAAGTGCCAGTCCATGCACAGAAACACAGTCTGATACCTTCCCTAGAGGCTCCACATACTGCCCAGTCATTAGACAGTTGCCCATCCTTGGAGGCCTAGCTCCTTTTCCTGATGTTCCCCGGTGGCTGTTCTTGATTCAGTGAGCTCCCAGAGCTCCCCATTGACTATTTAAAAAAAAATACTGGGAAGTCAAAGAAAAAACATTTCTATTTGGGAAAAAATTACTACAGTGTTTTGGCCATGTTGTGGCTTTCAGCTTTGGGGTTGCCTCCTTAGGATGAGGGAGAGAGAGTTCCCTGGAAGTTCATGGATGTTATACTACTTATAGATCTCTTTCTAATCATTCTGAAGCAAGTTAACACTGTCTGTCAGAAAGTATTTATATTCCTTGAAATACAGAAGGATCCTAGTGGGAGAAAGTCATGTAATGGCATCTGCTGGAGGGACAATGATTTACATACATAAAACAGTTTTAAACATTCTGCTATGAATTAAGGTTTCATTTGGGCAGAACAAGTATCTGCTGGTTTCTTAGAAGTTGGCTTCCTCTGCAAACAACTCTTGCCATCCTCAGATTCTGTCTGAGCTGATTTCCACATTCTTCCACCTCAGGCATCTGCAGATAACCGAAGGGATGTCTTTTTCAAGCTTGGAAACCTATGTAACACACCTCAAAGTAAAATGAATGGAAGTGTGTGGGATATGAATTAGATAAATAGAAAAACATATTTAATGTTTCCACCCCTTCCTATTGTTCAAGACCAAACATATGACAGATATTCCTTTAAATATTCCATAGCTTGGCAGTTCTCAAAAGATAAACAATGTCTTTGCTTTTATGCCTGATAACAGCGAAAGGAACAATCATTTTCTGATTTTTTTCATGCCCCTAACATGAGATTCTGTTTAAAACACAAGAAAAGTGACAACAGAATTTTGGCTGAAATTCCCAAAGAGTTTTTACCATTAGAGTGAAGTCCAGCATTTATATTATGCTCTTCGTAGACTTACTGAGGCAGGCTCTTGACCACTCTTTTGCGTAGATGTGACACACATGCCTTCATTCAAGACCTAAGACAGGAAGCTTTCCTTGTTTGGGATGGAGAGATGGCTCAGCAGTTAAGAGCACTGATTGCTTTTCCAGAGGACCTGAGTTCGATTCCCAGCATCCACATGGCAGCTAACAACTGTCTGTAATTCCAAGATCTGACACTCTTACAGTTATACATGCAGGCAAAACACCCATTCACATTTTATAATAATAAAAAATAAATATTAAAAAAAGATTGATTTGTGTGTGTGTGTGTGTGTGTGTGTGTGTGTGTGTAAACTCACTTCTTTCCTAATTGTGCTGTACATAAAGCCTCATGGACACTCTCATTTCCTGATAGAAGGATCCCAAACTCATCAACCTAAGTTGATAATGCCAATCCTTTGCATACTTACCATGCCTTATACTATTCCTGTAGAAACCCAAATAGATTCAAACAGTAGATTTGCTGGGTTAAATTGTTTAATGTTCTATTTCTAAACCAAGAAATGAATGTGCAGAGCACACAGGTTATGAATGTTATGTAATCACCACGTTATCTTCAGAGCCCTATCAGTGTGTCCAAGCTGTCAGCAGGGACTAAACAGCCTGAATAACCAAGTGCTGTTATGATCAAAAATGCCTTCTTTGATATCACTTAGTACTGCAAGAACTTTTGTGAGATTGTATACAGGAAAGATAGGTGCAACCTATCTGTAATAAAGCATGAATTCATGAATCTGAGGTTGGTGCTATCACACACTTTGCTGTCATCATTTTGTTAGATTTACATCTCTGCTCTGTGACCCTCAAACTTAGTGAGTTAAAATATCAAATATTTTACAGGCAAGCACAGTAACACATGCCTTTAATCTCATCACTAGGGAATCTTGGGCAGGCAGATCTCTGTGAATTTGAGACCAGCTTGATCTACATAATAAGTCTCAAGACACCTGAGACTATGTAAGGATTTGTTGTCTCAAAAAAATTAAATTAAAATATTTAATTATACCTAATAATTTTATAATTATTTTGGTCAGAAATTAGGATAATGATTCAGTGAGCAAAAACAAGAGTTGTCCCCAGGACCTCATTCTAGACTCCCGACAGCCCCATGGCTCTGTGACCTCCAGTGACAAGGATCAGATGGTACAAAGAATGTGGTGTAGAGGACAGGCATCAGCTTTTGCCCTGGAGAAGAGAACACACCCTGCCAGGGTAGCTACAGGACCCAGTGTGTTTGTGCTCCACTGTATTTGTGTTAAAGGCAGGCTTCCTCCTACTCTGAAAGACTGCCGAACAAGTAGTCTTTTCTGGGAAACTCTTCCCTGCACAGATGATTGACAGGTCCTGTAGGACCTTCTCCCGTGCAGAGTCAGAGCACCACTGGTTGAAGTGTTGTGAAGAAAGTGCTTCACAAGAGCTTGGAGCTGACATTCTCCACCAGAACCTTCCAAGGGACTCGCTTGAGGAATATATGGAAGGCATCATCCTTGCTGCTACCTAGACAAGAAGCAACTTAGGAACATGAGACAGTGTTCAGCCTAGCACAGATTAGCTGATGGATGCAAGCATTCTCATGTATGAACCTCGGGATATTGTTGAAAAATGAGCCAATATTCAGTTAAGAAGAAAACACTTGGAGGTAGATATACAGTTTACCTTCAAGTAGAGCCTGGAACTTTGGTTTGGATACCTTATGGCTAAAGATAACCTAAGCAAGCAGGCATCTGCATTTATCTTTTCTATTGAGTTGAAATTTCTGGGGTCTTGGTGAAGTTCTATACCAAACAACTACTCCACTTCCTAGGAAATATTTTAGGTCTATGAAATTTAGATGCCTCCAGATAGATGACAGCAGTATAGTGTTTCCAAAGTACATTAGATACTTTGATTTGATTGTATGAAAATTTTCTACAATCTATTATTATATCTAGAGAGTCTTTAATTGGGCTCTTCTTTTGCAAGAACAGAAAAGCAGCTGATTTCCTAGATATGGTCTCTTTTGCAAGCAGCTCACTGATGCTTTCAGTTTCTATCTGAACCGTGCTAACAGGAAGTGTCATTTTAGGCAATCTGGAATGACCTAAAGAGTTGTTTTTCCAGCTGGAAAACATTTACACTAAGTGATTAAAAAGTAATGTTATGTGTAACTTGGAAGGAAGGATAGATAAAAGAACTAAATTTGTCCTAGCTTCCCCTCCTTGATTCATAAAATGATGAAAATGGCATTCAAAGTTTAAGTATTTCTAGAAATATCCTGTTTAAGATACTGTATATGAGTTGGGTCTGATTTCATAGCCAAGGACCACAATGAGCCATTTCTGCAATTGTAGTGGAACAAGAGCAGATTCCAGGGCATGAAAAGAGAAATACAACTCCTTTATCAGAAGATAAGCAAATAAAGGAGACACGGTTTAAAGGCGACATATCGTCTTCCCCATAACTAAGTAAGAAGAACACTGTTTAGGCTCACAAATTCCAATTACTCCAAATGCCGAAATAGTAAATGAAATATCTGGGGTTAAAAGTCAAGTCCAGGCCCAGTCCGGAATACCAGAGTTCACAATGAATTGAAAGTCAGCAGAGTCCACTGAAGATAATAGGGGAAATCTGGAGTAACTATGGCAGAAAAATGAACATAGATATAGGCAGTCAAGACTCTTAGTACATAAGTGAGACAAAGGGAAAAACCAAACTATGATTATAGTTCTGTTGTGGTTGTATACCTAATATTTAAGGCACTGTTTGATGTGATAGACTTAGGCCCCATTGAAGTCTGGCATGACGCTGGGTGAGAGATACTTGCTTTCATTGATCCATTTGCCTGGACTTGCAGAAAGAGTCCTGCTGAAGAGTCCAGCAGCAAGGTTCAGGTGCTGAGGAACACTTGTCCAAACAGAAGTCCTGGAGTGTCGACACTAAGCATTGGACTGGAAGATCTCAGCACTGGGTTTTGTTATTATTGTTTATTTAATTTTTTTTTTTTACTTTCATGCATGGGTACTACATTTCCTTCGCTTCCACCCCTACAGAGCCTCCTCCAAGTACCTTGTCTTTTCCCATTCTCTCAATTTCTTTTTATACTATTATTGTTACATCATCTTTGTGGGAGTGTGTGTGAATGTGTATGAGTGTGTGTGTGTGTGTGTGTGTGTGTGTGTGTGTGTGTGTGTGTGTGTATAAAACCTACTGAGACTATTTAGTGTTGTTGTATGTATATGTTTTCAGGGCTGACTAGCTCTAATTGGATAATCTATATTGGCTCCTACTTGGAGAACACTGATTTTGCTTCTCTGCAGCCTATAGTTCTTTAACTAGGTGGAAGCTTTGTTAAACCCCGTATGTGTTAGGACATTGGGCTGATATCAGCCTGAGCCATAGGCCAAACAGCTTATAAATAACATAAGCCTTTGTGTGACTTCTTGGAAGTAAATGGCTGTAGGACTACAAGTCCAGACCTTGGGCCTAGACTGGGCCAGAAACTTCTGAATACAAATGGTGTTCCAGTGTGGTCTAGAACTTTATGTGTACATCCTCATAAAACCTTTGAAAGATTAAAAAGAGTTCTAGAATACAGAAATGAAGTCAAAAACAGCTTCCTAGTTGTGTCTCTCAAGTGGGCCTTGACAAAGAGGGGTCATATGACATTCAGGCTTAAGCTGCAACATGGAGGGTTCCCACAGACTCACAGAAGCCTCAGTACAAACAGGAGGTTTCTGTTCATACAGACAAAAGGGAACAGAATCAAGCATGGCATCTTGGCAGCAGAATTTTCTCTGGGTTCCGTTTGCTGGCAGCAAGCAGAGGCACAATTTCTTTAAGAGAGGCCTCCTGACTCAGTGTTAGCCACAAAATCCACGAAGGAGGCCCTGCTGAGAAACACGATGATGTTCATGAGCAGTGGGCAGTGCTGCTCTACTTGGTGATAGTGTGAACCCTAGAGTTCCCCAGAGCTGGGGTCATAAATGTGGTTTCTCTCAGTTCCTCTGACATGAAGCTAAGCTTTCACAGATCAAGGAGCTGGGTGGAGCCAGTCAGCATAGCTGAGCCTTGAATCCTAGCCTTGCCTTAGCAGACTAAACATGTAGTCAGAAAAAGAGAGATATACGATAAAAACTGATTCAGACCAAAAAAAAAAAAAAAAGATAAAGTCCTTAAAAAAGAAATAGAGTAAGAGAAAAGTAATAAGCCACATATAGATAGAATATACACAGAGCATCTGAATACTGTATGTTTGTGTTGTTTTTTGAGTTTTTTGACTGCCAAGGAAGTAGAAATAGCTGCTGAAAGACATTGGATTATAAATGTTACCAAATTAATTCAATCTATATATTTTGTAAAAGCCTTGACTACAAAATTGAAGTCAAAAGATGTGGGAACTTTGAAGAAGAGATTTTATTTGTATTTCCACACACAATGAGAGGCTGTGAATTTATTCTGGGTTAATGAGAATGAAGTTTGATCAGGGAATACCTCTGAGAAAACTCAGATGGGAACAGATGGCCCAGATGATCTAATGTTTCAGAGCACCTCTGTTGCAGTTTCCTCTAAGCTCTGCATCCAATGCAGCTTCAAGGAAACTGTCTGAGATGACACAGCTTTACAGAATACTCCAGCCAAGACTTGACCATAATCCTGAATTAGCTCAGGATCCCCTTAAGATTACCAACATTCTCAATCAACAGGAAGTAGTCTAGATAACTACACCCACATTCTCCAAAAATTGATTATCGATGTTTGTCTTTGTTTACAGTGTTGGTTAGAAGTTGTTATAGATAATGGTGAGGGGAAAAACTAAACAAAGGAGATTAGATTTGGGGTACTTGTTTTAAAGGAGGGTGGATGATGTGGGACTCTGCTCTTGTACATTGTATATATTGGTTTAATAAAATGCTGATTGGCCAGAAGCTATACAGGAAGTAGAGGTGGGGCAATCAGAGTAGGAGACTTCTGGGAAGCAGAAGATCAGAGCTGCAGATGCCAGGCAGATCCAGAGGAAGGAAGATGAGAATGCTGATCTGAGAAAAGTGCCAAGCCACATGAAAAACATGGATAAGAATCATGGGTTACTTTGAGAGTAGGAATTAGCAAGTAACAAGCCTGAGCCTTAAGCCAAACAGCTTGTATTTTTTAAAAATCTGTGTGATTATTTGAGATTAAATGGCTTCAAGACCTTGGGTCCGGGCCAGGCTAGAAATGTCTGACTACAGAAACTGTCATTATCCAGGTCTTTTTTAGACAACTATATTATTGAGATTTCATGGTGTGCAGCAATCCGATCAGGTTGATAAGACATTCATTCACTACTGATAGGATTGCAGACTGGTGCTGCCACTGGGCTCAGGCTTGAACAGTATTCTCTGCTTGGTCTTTCTTTCTTTCTACATTAACATTCAGCCACTATAGACCCAGCTGATGTTCGATGAATTTTGGCTTCAGACCACAGGATGGTGGCAGGGAGACAAAAAAAGGAAGTGCGCCTTTAAACTGACCAGAAGGGGCTGGCCAGTGGCTTAGTGGGACATGCACTTGCTGCCAGGCCTGAAGGCCAGAGTTCAGTCCTTGGGATCTATGAGTACAAGACAGAGCTCAGCTTGAAAGCCATCCTCTGACCACACTCATGGCAACGTTCACACACATCCATGCACACAGATAGATGAATAAATTTGAGTTTTCAGAAAAGAAAAATCTGACCAGGTACAGACTAAACCCGAGAAAAAGGATCCCTAAGCCCATGGATTCTGCCTCTCGCTCACTGGAGCCAGCATTCAGGACTTGCTTGACAACTGCTGCTCAGGGAACTGGCTCCTTCCTTGGGCTTTGCTGTCTACAGACAAGAATTCACTCCCACATTCTGAGACCTAAGTTCAGTCCCATGTACGTTCCCAGGTGTCATTTAAGAGTCAGTGGGCTCCAGATAGCTCAGGCCAGTGCTCTCTGTGGGGTTCCTCATCATGATCTTGACCACTTTGCTCATATAATCTCTCTTCCCTCTCCTCAGCTGGACTGGGAGCTCAGCCCAATACTTAGTTATGGATCTCTGCATCTGCTTCCAACAGTTGCTGGATGAAAGTCCATGTTTATCTTTCTGGGTCTGTGGATATGACAATCCAAATTGATTCACCCTGAGAGTTCTTACCCTCTCTGACGAATGAATGGGGTGAGTGGGATGGAAGAAGCTGGGCAAGGACAAGGAAGAGGAGAGACAGAGAGAAAGAGGAAACAGTGGAAGGTATGCTAAAAAAAATTTTCAATTAAACAATTATTCCCAAAGATTCAGACCTACTGCTTCAGAGACCTGTGATGCCATCACACTTCTCAGAGTAGTAACACATCTCTGCCAACATCCGTAAGTACCAAGAATTCAAGCCATTTTAAATGGATTGTTGGGTCCCATGTGACAACCAGTTTTATTCCATTTAAAGTTGTTAAATCATAGTTAGGAATGAAATACCTTTGTTAGACTGTCTTTGAGTGTTGAGGTGGGGCTATTAGCATCCCATATGGCATAAGTCCATTTAATAGATACATATATCACAGGATCACAATAATGACTGGTCAGGTATGATATCCTCAGTATTGCAATAAGCAGCCCTTATTTCTTGTGGTGGCCAACAAATGTCTAATTAGACTTTGTGTCAGTATACTATCTGCTGAAAGCCCAGTTGGAAGTGGCCTTTGCTCACCTTTCCAGTAGTAGCACCATTCTGAATTGGTCTGTAAAGATGTGTGTGTGCGTACATGACAGAGATGTAGAGTGTACATTTTTGAGAACTGGTAACATCTCTATGGATGCACTAAGGGTTCACAGTGTGTCCACCTCCCACGTTTTCAAAGACTGACATATTGACATCAGGTAGACCTTTCACAAGGGCCTTTTCTTTTCCTTTGTGAAAGTGTGCATCACCAGCACACTTCCATTCTGTAGATGGGACCACAGAATCTTCTTGGTCCATGATGGCTTTGATTTCTGAAAACTATCTGAAACAGACCCTGGAAATTCTACCTTCCTCCATCTTAGGATGTAAGCACGAGGTGAGGGCCCCTATGATCTGCTTTCTCACTTCTGAACTCTCCTCTCCTCCAAGAAGTGTTTCAACCATCATAGACATCTGTTCTAGTTCTAGAAACAAACATTTCATTGTGTAATAGTGCATTTTAACTTTTCACTCCTTTAAAATGTAAATATATTGTTTTCCTGGCACTCTTCATGAAACCTGTAAGACTGGGTGCATAATGAGCTGCATAACTTTTCATTCTAACTTGTTCCTCATAGATGAAGCCAAAGGATCAAATGTTTCATTAATCTTCCAGAAGACACTTCATTTGTGCTCCTGGGCATTTGCATAGAATAGTAGCATTTTTAATAATAATCACACTACTATATGGTGTTTTGACTTTATTTTATAAGAAAATTTAAACTCAGTTTACATTAGTACAGAAAGCTTGTATGACATTTGTTTCTCAACTATATAGGATGGAGACATATTAGAATTTATTACTAATCTGATTCAGTGATGATTAAGTAGTTTCCAGATTTATTACCATTACAACAACATCAATGACTTTTCCTCTTGCTGTGACAAAATATGACAGCAAAAGCAACTGTAGAAAGAAAGGGTTTGTTTTGGTTCATGGTTCCAGATGATACATTTAGCAGGGTAGGGAAGGCATGTCTAACGGAGTTAAGGCTAGCTGAACACATGGCATTTACAGTCAGGAAGCCACAAGTGCTGGGCATTAGTGCCCAGCTTACTTTTACCTTTTAACTAGATCCCCAGTCTACAGGAAAGGTGCTGCTCACTCTTGGGATGGGTTCCCTATAGTGGCCTGAGATGATCCCCCACAGGCTAACCTAGCTGACATGGTCCTTACAGGCTGTAGAAGAGCTTGTCTCCTGGATAATTCTATTTCCAGCCAAGTTGACCAACATTAAACATTACAACCTATGGTGACTAATCATATAGCTCCCATATGAATTAATTTTTAAAATGTGTTGCCTAAAACAAAACACTGTCTATGTAAATATGTATACATGTGTTCTATCTAATGTGGGCCAGGTATAGACATCCTCTAATAAGAACATTTTATGCTTAAATTTGCTGAATAAAAATGAAAACATGAAGCTTTACAGTAAAACAAGTTATATATTCTCAGTCTATCATTTCATCAAAGAGGGAATTCTATCTAAATAATCCAATAAAACCTTTTACAATCTCTTTACCCAATAAAAAAGGAGAAAGTATCACTGTAGCAAATCCTTTTACAATATTATCTATAAAAGAACCACTGTTTCTTTGCATTTCCTCCACGGCATTTTTTAATTTCTGCGTTTCTCTAGACATTTCCTCGGCTTTCTTCTTAAATCCTTCTTCAAGCAAAGCCTTTTGATTCTAAAACAGTGAACATGAAAGTGAAGTAAATATTGTAAAATCCCAACATTGTGCAAGTTATAGATTCAAACCTTTAGCAAGTGGTACTTAGTGTACCCTAAACGATTTCTCTTACCATGAAGAAGATCCTCTGAGTCTACACATTCAGGGGAAGGACAGTTGAAACTTCACTAATGTCATCTATCATGTCTACTTAGGGATGTAATGCTAGCAGAGGTGTGAGAACTTTCCCACGTGCATGCCCACTGAAATGCCACTGGTTGGTTTGTGATTACTCTAATGCTATGTGCCCCTTCAAGCAGGCTGTTTGTCCTGGAGACAGCTATAGAACCTGCAGAAGCTGCCAGTTCTCTGTGCTTCTCAGGCTACATTTCTTTCAGTTTATGTCAGCTTAGATCATTCTTGAACAGTGGAGAGGGAAAGATGTAAGGTGCCTGATCATCTCGGCCTTGATAACCCAGATCCATGACTGGCCTTATTAAACTGCCTGGTTGGGGAGTTTGTTTAGTGAGTCCTCATGAGATCATTTCTAAATATTCTGAATCAGTAAATAAAAGTATTACAGTCATTGAGACCCTAAAGGAGCAACTGAGAACCAGAGGGGACCTCCTTAGCAACAACACATTTTGTTGGTGGCCTAGCTACGAAGTTTCTCCTGCTACCTATGGTATGAGGATTACAGGGTAATGAGGCATCTCACCTGCAGCTGCTTCTGCAGCATCGTTTCATGATCTTTGATGAGCTGCTCTCTCTCCTGTACCAGCTTCGTTCTCAGTTGCTCTAGATTTTCCTTGTGACTTTTCTCTTGAGCCTCCATCAGTTGCTGCTGCTCCTTCTGCTTCTGTCTTAGAAGCTCCTGCTCCTTCTCAGCTGCCTCCTTCTGGGCTCGCTCCTCTGTACCAGGAAGATTCATGGGGGAAGGAGGAGAGTGATGGGTCAAGTGAAATGACTACATTCTAGAACCCAGAGAGCAATTCAGATATGAAATGTAGCATAGGAAACCACAGACTCCACAATGGTCCACACCATGGAGACAGTGTTCCTGGAGGTGATGGAGGAGGCCCTTCCCAGCAGGACTTTCTGTTGCTCTCAAAGTGAGCATCACAGAAGAATAAAAGATGCTAATCTGGAAATGGGTTTACTGTAGCTTCTATCTGGAAGCCTTGTGGGAACCTGACCCCTCCTGAAAGACAAGAGGCATGCTCCTGTACCTGCAATGGTCTTCTCCCCAGCAGTGAGGGCTGTATCTGCTTGCAGGATGGAACTCTCAATGGTGGCCTGAGACTGCAGAAAGCTCTGGAAGACTTCACTTGCCTGCAGGACAAGAAGAAGCAAAGAATCCTTGATAGATACTGGGGGAGTACCAGAGTGTCAATACAGTCTTCACTGTGCCTCACTGTTGAAATGATGTGTTGAAGCCTGCAGTCTGTCTTCCCACTCAGTGACACTAGAAACTTCCTGATCCACGGCTCCCCTAGTCATCTCCAACAGTGTCAGCTGCCTCCATCTGCTCCCATACCCCGCCTGTCCACATCATGTGTAGATGTGCTCACTGTGACCTGTGACACTTCAAATATTGTATCCCCATGTAAAGTGCTGCATAATTGTGTGGGCTTCACTTGCTTCTGCTTGTGCTGGATGTATTCATGGGCACGTCACTTCCCCTGCCTGGGTATTATGGTCCAGATGTGTAAACTCTCCACAATAGTGGTGGGCATCACCCAAAGCATTTTATATAACTAAAGAATTGTCTAAGGAGAGAACTCAGCATGGTGTCAATGGCAACAATAGAGTAATATGTAAGATTTGTTCTTATATGTATTAGCACCATATACATAGACCATCCTAACAGATTTACAAAGTTATTACTCAGAATTTTTATGTGGCTATCTCCAAGAAATAATAGTTAATGTTGGACACTTTGAGCCAAACAAGGTTCTGGTGATGGAGCTTGAGGGTAAAGTACTCGCCTTGCAAAGCCCTGATCTTGGTTTTGTTTTTGTTAAGTAGTGCCATGTGCTCATGTTTTATGACACCTCCTTTTACTCTGCTCTGAGTACCCACGCTCCCTGCCTCTCACCTTCACCCCTTCCCTTTCTCCAAGCTCCTCACCTTTACCCCTTTCTTGGGCACCTGCCAAAAATCATGTTCAATCTTTTTCCTCATTTCCATGTAATGACTGTGTCCCCCAGGAACAGAAAATGTTGAGATATTTTCTGTTATAGCCTTTGAAAGTCTATTCAGTTCTTCCTGACAGTATTTTTCTGATGCTTCTTCATTCTTCAATATGAAAACTCTTTTCTTCTCATCTAATAATTCCTACAAGGGAAATGTACAGAACTTGACACATTGAAGAAATAGAAGAAATAAAATTCCAAGTAACATTTTAGAAGATTCAACATATTTCCCACAAGAAAGTATTCCAGATCTCCAGTGAATGCAAAATGCTAAAAGCTCAATTAGGATTTTAAAACTCTGTACAAGATCACAGTAAATATTCTTGAGGTTCCTAGCCCTTGGGACCATCTGTAAAAATAATGGTTTTGCATTCTACAATCTCTGGTTCCTTGTGTTGCCACATCCTGTAATTCTTTCTTCAATGATACAATGATATAACGAAGAGCAATACATGAGCAGTGGCCTGCCATGAGAACTGTTTTGTAGTAACAAAAGAATATAGCAAGTTCAGGAATGAGCTAGAAATGTTCTGGGCAAAACTGCAATCCACGGACCTTAACTGGGTGAATGATCTAGAATACTCTATACTCATTATTCCAGCCATTACAGATTTCTGGATAAAAAGCACCTGAAGTTTGGAAAGGGGACATGCCATCTTTCACAACTGTATTCACTATGAGCATACAGAATGCTTATGTATGAATGGGATTTGCACCTGTGGTCATTGAAGGCTCAGGAGAGCTATAGCCTTGAAGGGGTAGAGTCATGACACTGAATGACACAAACATTACCAGCAGCTTCTTCTGGAATTGCTGGTTCTCATCCTTGAAGGAATGCTCCATGAAGACAGCAATGGCTTCCTGCTCACAGGCCATGTGCGCATCCAGCAGCTCCTGGAGCATGTCTGTGGGGAGCTTTAAGCGCTGGGCCATCTGCTCATTGTAGTGCTCAACTGCCCTCTGCACAGCTGCTGAATTCTCACGCTGGGCCAGAGTTGTCACAGCATCATCCAGACAAGGCACTGCTCCACTGTTGATGGCATCCACGTAGGTGGTCACCAGAGTCCCCAGTCCTTCGCAAACAGGAGTTTCAAGGGAAGAAAATTAATGGATCTAAGATTCTTAGACTACATTTTTAAATCCCTCACAGTTATACACCACACACACACACACACACACACACACACACACACACACAGATACATCTTCAGCAAGGCATCAATTTCTTCTGGGATTGTCCCTTTTTGTGATTTTCTAGTTCACAATGTTAAAAATGAATGTCAATCTTCACCTAATAAATTCAACTACCTATAAAATATCTAATTTTGCATTTAAATCTTTAGAGGACAATAGAATTATGCACTAACAAAGAAAGATACATCATATTGTTTCTTTAAAGTATGGATTTGCATAGTTTAAACATTAGTATCTATATTGGAACTATGTAAATTTCTGAATTACATTTCACATTGTCTATCCAAAGAAAAATTAATTCATGACATCCCCTATGAAAATAGAATATATCAGCATTAGTGCTTTAAGCACTGATTTTATAGATAATTAAAGGTGAGGGCTCCATAGCTCAGGGGTTAGAGCACTGGTCTTGTATAATTGATTAAGTACCTTTTCACTAGTGATTTTATTATCAATTGAGAATTTTATATGTGTATATTATAGCCAGATACAAGTGATAAAGTCTGCAATTTTTTTTTTCTTTTGAGAAAGAGGTTTATTGGGGAAGAGGAGTCCAGGAGAGTGGCTGCCTCTCCCAGGGTGGGAAAGAACAGCTAACAACTCAATAGGTAGAGGGGTTTATATAGGGGTTCTTAGGGGCAGAGTTTCTCCAGAGAGACTCAAGGAAGTCTGAAATTTTAAAGAAGGATTTATAATCTACAATTAATTATAAAACATATAGATTTTTTAAAGTGGGGTCACAAGCATATTTTCATTACATAGATATTTTAAAAAATATATACATGCTAATAAATTCAACATATACTACTCTATACAGAAGTGTGCGGGAAAAAGCACTCACGGTCCCCAGTGACCTTAATTCCCTCTCTGAGGATCTTGGGCTTTGCATTGGTGGAGATGTAAGAAACAAAGGTCCTTGTTTGTTCCTGGAACTTAGGATCCAGTTGGTCTTCTGTGATAGTCTCAAGTTTGAGTAAGAGTTTTTTGTCATTTGTCGGCTGATCAAAGACAAAACACTTCCGTTCAGGAAAGAAATGTCTGATGCACTCCCTGGACAGATTGGATGCTTGGATTCTGGGATTGTTGCCTACAGTCAGGGAAACACAAAGCAATGGAAATAGTCTTAGAGAAGCGAGCATCTGATGGAGGCTCTTGACTATGTGAAGTGTTCTGCACTCAGGGGTCTCTACCATAACAGATAACACTTATCTGCTTATCAAAAGTATACCAAGTTTGTACTGGGTAGAATTCTGGTGAGATATTTCAGGAGACATTTAACTTCACTGGAAGAGCATATGGCTGGAATGCACAGCCTCGAACACGGCACCAAGCATACTGTAGTTTTGTATTCTGCTGACTGAACAAGGTAAGAGTAATGTGATTTCTGACCCAACCATTTCTTCATAGCAAAGGAGCTGTGAGACACAAAAGAAGAGTCACAAATAGAGGATAAAAGAGTATTAGAAACAGAGCATTAGCAATTCTAGGAATGATGCCATGGTTCTGGAAGAAAAACTACTTTGGCACTAAAATAATTCATTTTATGTAAATGCAAAATATACACTCATAGAAAATAAAAATGTTTTTCACAGCTGGGGAGGGAAGGTGGGACTAGGAACATATGTAGAATATGTAATCTAGAGATCTGATGTACAACCTTGCGACAGTATTTCATAAAACTTGTGTTTTGATTATCTTCTCCCTTTCTCTCATGTGGATGTGTGTGGTGTATGTGTGCATGTTTGCATGTGTCTGGGTACATATGTGAGACAGCACACTTGTGTGTGTCTAGGTATATATGTGACAGAGGACACATGTATGTGTCAGCATGTGGAAGACTGTTGTGTTTAGAAGTCATTTTCAGTCCTTTTCCACCTTATTCAATGAGGCAGGGTCTCTCATGTGAAACGGGAACTCTCCAGTGAGCCTGTCTGTGCTATCCTGTGTCCTCAGCCTGGACACTGGGTGAAGGCAGACATCAGACCCACTCAGCATCTGTGTAAGTTCTGGTGATTGAGCCTTCGGTCCTCACACTTGGGTAACAAGGGCTTTAAGCCCCAAGTCATCTTCCCAGCCTGTGTATTAGGGATTTTTTATTACATCCATTTTAGCTGTTCATTTCATGAAAATTAACAATGTGTGATGATAGATGTACCATCTGCTTCACTGGAGTAACCACCTTAGTTCCTACATTTGTAACAGAATCCAGTTACAATGTCCAGGTGTAACAATAAATGTTTTTTTTTTTTTTTTTTTTTTTGAAAATCGTACATCAGGTGCTGTTAACTTTTTATTAAAAATTATAAAAGAGGATCTTAGTGAGTTTGAGGCTACAAAGGTCTGTATAGGGCATTCCAGGCTCCCAGGCTCCAAAGGGGAAGGGAGAGGGGGGGAGGGCAGGAGAGAGGAGGGGAGTGGAGAGGAGAGAATGGGAAAGGAAAACGGGGTAGTAGCATATAGCTTTATTCCCATGGGGACAAAGGCAGGAGAAACTGAAGTCCAGGACAGCCTGGTCAGGACTATATATTGAATACTGGGCTAGCTAAGGGCTACATTGTGATACACTGTTTAAAAATAAACAATACTAGAAGATTATAGTGAAGGACTCTGGCCAGTTTGGCTGTGGTGAGCATAGCTCTGGCCAGCCTTGCCCTTCCCCCATTCCCTCTGCCTTGCAAAAGACCTTTAGATAACATTCTCTATTTTAAAATTATTTTATTTAAAAGCTCTTTATAGTTTACATACCCACCATAGTTTTCCTTCCTTCCCCTTCCAATTCATCCCTCAGCTTCCCCAACCCCACCCCTTCAGGCACTCCTCAGAGAAGATAAGGACTCCCTTGGGAAGTCAACAAAGTCTAACATATCAAGTTGAGGCAGGACCAAGACCCTCTTCCTGAATCAAGGCTGAGCAAAGTATCCCTCTACAAGGGATGGGCTCCAAAAAAAATCTGTTCATGCACTAGGGATAAATCTTGGTCTCATTGCTAGAGGCCCCACAAACTGCCCATGACACACAACTGTCATCCACTTTCAGAGGGCCGAGTTTGGTCCCATACAGGTTCCTGTGCTGTTAGTACAGTCTGCAAAGTCCCACTAGTTTGGGTCAGCTGTCTCTGAGGGTTTCCTCATCATGGCTTTGACCCCTTTGCTCATATATGCTCCTCCTTCTCTTTGCCTGGACTGGGAGCTTAGCCCAGTGCTTAGCTTTGGATCTCTGCATCTGCTTCCATCAGTTGCTGGATGAAGATTGTATAATGGCAAGTAAGGTAGTCATCAATTTTATTACAAGAGAAGGCCAGTTATATACTCACTCATAAGTAGGTATTAGATGTAAAGAGTAACTAGGCTACAACCCAAAAATCCTAGAGAAGCTGGGTAATAAGGAGGACCCTGAGAAAGACTTCCATGAATCTCCCTGGGAAGGGGAAATAGACAAGATCCGCTGAGTAAATTGGGATCATGGGAGGGGGGAGATATGATATGATATTGGAAGAGAACATGAGGGAACTGAGGAGACAGGATGGTTGAGTTGGGAGAGGAACAGAGAGGGAGAGCAAGTAATGAAATAGATATCTTGACAGAGGGAGCCATTTTGCTGTGATAGAGAAACCTAGGGATCCACAAAGATGACCCCAGCTAAGACTGCAAGCATCAATGGAAAGAATGCCTAAACTGGCCTTAACCAGTAATCAAATAGATTACCTTCTAAAAGCTAGCCACCAAGGTTTATTCCCTTTTTTGGTCACTCCCTCCTCCTGAGGCCCTGAGACCAACTACCAAGCTGGTATGCATATTCCAGCTATGAAATATTAAAGTCTAACAATCAAAAATCCCCTTTGGCTCACCTAATTAACATGCTCAATTAAAATTAACACCTCATGCTAACACGGAGCTTCCCTTTTCACCTTTATAAACTCTCATTTGTCCATGGGCTCTGTAGGTCTCCCGGCCATCCAGAGGCAATCCTTGGTCCTCGGGAACAAATATGTCTTCCCCCTGTTCCCTTCCCCTTCTCCTCATCCTCCACCTCCGGTCTGTCTCTCATGCTCTGTGCTTTGTCTCTCCTTTGTGCTGAGAATTTGTTCATGGGGAGTCCTGGGCTGGATACTTTTCTTTACATATGCCATTGTCAGACTGTGACTACTGATTTCACAGGCTACTGATTTCCACCTACTATGCTTTTAGTGTTCTGAGAAAGCAAAGACAGAAACATGAAATCAGTAGACAAGTCAGAATAAGCATTCCTCACAAGGCTTCATCAGCATCACACTCAGGGTGATAAAGTCCATGCTAATAGTTTATAGACCACTAAAATGCCATTAATATAACTGATCCTGACACTGTGGCATGAATAAAAATACACTGTTGTGAAATTATGATGGATACTGAGAAGGTATAGACTGAAAAGATATCTCTGTCAGTTTACTTAGAAGATAGCTGTTCTGCAAACAACATAAACAACCAATCAAGCATTAAAAACCTATGTTCCTCCATGACAGAACAATGTAGGACTCTGAGAAATATATTTTCAGATGTGCTATGTATGAATAAAAATTATGTAGTCAACTATTTCTTACAGGAAGGCAGACACAAAAGCAGGCAATACAAGTGTCTGGACTTGTAGAAGTTTAGATGCTAAAGTACAAACTGTAAAGAACTTGGCTTTGAATAATCTTTCTGTGCTCTAGGCTCTACTTTTCTAAGAAACTAAACACCAGTTCCCAGGCATTATCAGCCAATGGCCTGTCAGTGTTTCTGGAGACATTTAGCCCATTGCAAACACAAAAGGACCCCAGAGAGGATGGGAGCATCTCAGCACATCAAACCCCTTCCCAGCCCTAACCCAGCCCTCCCTGTACCTTGGATGAGCTTCAGTGCATTCTCCAGGTACTCATCCTCCGTGATGTCTTTTCCATGTAACTTCAATTCCAGCATGAAATCTCGAACAGTCCAGATGAAATTTGGAAAGAAACTCACAAACTCTGTGGAATTCTTTATTCCATCAGGATTTGGGGAAGACCTTGCCCTGATCAGCTCAGTGAGTTCTGTGATATAACTATCACTCAGTTAAGGAAATGTCAATATATACACACATTCTCATGATTCTCCTGGTAAAAATAAATCACAATAAACACTCTTCTGCGCCAGATCTCCACTGCCCCTACCAAAAGCCACACAGTGCCAGGGAAGATCTGTGCCTCCATATGCATTCCAGAGCACTCCCTGAAACATAGAGTCTCAGATCCTGGAAGGATACTGCAGCTGCTCCAGGGCCTGTTGGTTGATGGTGCCCATGCTGTTATAGACAAAGGTACTGCTCAGGAGCACAGCCAGGGCAAAGATCCATGAGTCATTCTTAGGGTCACCCTGGAAAACACATGAGGGCAGAGGACTGAGAAGACCACTCCTCAGGAGACCATCTGGGCTGGCCCTGTGGCCTTGATAGTTTAGGAACTCTGAAGGCCAAAAGGGGGAGAAAGACTGCTTTTTCTGGCTAGAGAAAGAATCTAAGGTCAGCCTAAGAAACTGGTGGAACCCATAGTGCTCTGCACAGAGCACAGTTCCAAGAGGAGCAAGGATCTCAATAAAAGGTCAGACAGTCAGAAGCACACAAAAGAGAGGGTGGGAACAGGGTTTAACTCATTTGCTCAGAAAAAGACAAGACACAGATAACAGAGACTCTAAGAACAATTAATAAACAGGATCTTATGAATAGGAAATTCTACAATAGTTACATATCTGATAGATGGCTAGTATTCTGAATATATAAAGAACTAAAAACAAACAAACAAAAAACTGAACATCAGTCCTCCCATCCAGAGCTGAGTCAGAGGTGAGCAGAGTTTGGATCCTGGGTTGCCCATCTGGAGAATTCCTCTCTGGGTCAGGGTCACACCCAAGGGTTTGATCTCAGACTCTGCCAGCAGACAGGCCCTAGGCTTCAGCTGAGAGGAGCCTCTTCTAGGGACCCCTAGCTTCCCTGCCTGGGCCCCTGTCTCCAGGGTGATCTGCGTCATCAGACAAGACTTAGGACTTTGAAACTCCAACACACACCCCCACCCAGACCCCTTGCTCAGAACAGACAGAAGACACAAAAGCCCTCTAGCCATGACTGACTAGGAACTGACCAAGTGTGAATCACTAAAGCCAGGGGCAGACGCCAGTGCAAGAATACATATAACAATATAAAAAACAACAAGGCAACACCAGAAGAAACTACAACTACAAGACCTGAACAGAGCAATGAAGAAGAGACAGAAGGAAACATCAGCAAAAACACCTTTATGAAGATCATTGGAGCCTTCAAAGAGGATCTGAAAAATTCCCTTAAAGAAATAGAAGAAAATGCAAACAAAAAACTGGAAGAGATAAACAGAACCTTCACAGAAAACCAAGAAAAGAAAAACCTAAAAATGAAAGAAACATTTCAGGAACTAAAAGGTGAATTAGAAGCAATAAAAAAGGCACAAAATGAGGCAAAGGTAGAAATAGAAAATCTGAAGAAAAGAGTTGAAACTACAGATACAAACATAACCAACAGAATATGAGAAATGGAAGAGAGAATTTCTGGAGAAGAAGACTCAATAGTGGAAATAGATTCATCAGTCAAAGAACACAGATAGCCTGATTTAAAACTTGTGTATAGAACAAAACAGCTCTCAAAAGGGGAAAAAAAGGGCTACCGAAACACACTTTAAAATGTTCAGTGTCCTTAGGCACAAAAGCATTGCAAATTGAAACTGCTTTGCAGTTTCATTGTATGGTAATCAGAACGGTAATCAGAATGGTCAAAAGCAATAAGACAAGTTTTAGCACAAGCTTTTAAAAACTGACACACAGAGATTGTGACAGCGAGGCTGAGGAAGCTGCAAGACAGCTGGGTGAGAATTGACTGTGGTGCTTCCTCTCTCTGATATTTCAGCCTTCCACCCAATAATTGGCTCTGAGTCTCATTTGTACATACAGTAAATACCAGTGCAAATCCAGGAGAATGGAAACTATCTTCAAGAGCCAGGCTCATCCCTATTTCTTGTACCATTATTTAGAATAGTCAAAATGTTGAAGGAATATAAATGCTTCTCAGTGATTGAATGGACAAAGATGATGTGGAATACAACTAGCGTGTGAAATGCAAATAAAGTCCGTGGCTGGGAAAAATATGTATAAGCCTTGGAGCAGTATGCTATATCACATAAGACAAATACAAAAATGAGTGTTTCGAATGCCTCTGCAGTGAAGTGGAAACATGGGATGTTAGACTCTGTCAATGCATGTCTACACTGAGGAAAGGAATAAAGGATAAATCAGCAGATGGCACAGGGCAGAAAGGCTCTGCACAAGCTCAACAGCTTATTTCAATCCCTGAGACCACATGAAGGTGGAAAGTGTTGTGACATGTGCATACACACACACATATACACACATGCACACATACACACACACATGCACACACAAACATACATACATAGAGACACATAAACATATACACACACATACACACACGTACACAAACAGACACATGCACACACAAACATACATACACAGAGACACATATATACACATATACATACACACACAGAAATGCACATGCACCACATATCATCTTACATACAACAACACAATATTTTTTAACTCGCCAAGTTCACTTATTTAAGAAAACCAAATTCATCTTAATTATTTATTGTGGGACAAGCATGTGCCTGCACTAAACCTACAGTGTCAGCTCTCTAAAGAACTTCCAGAATGCCCTGTGAACAGTTTCCTTATTAAGAAGAAAAAAAAAAGTGAGCCCCCAAGGGGTTAAACAATAAGACCACAATGCTGCTCTTCCAAAGGACCACACTTCGGTGCCCAACATTCACATCCACATCAGGCTGCATCTGACTTTCTCTAACTCAAGCTCTGTGAAATCCAAAGCTCTGAATGCCAAGGATGCCTGTACTCACATGCATATGCCAGGGACAGCCATGTACTACACACAATAAAAATACATTTTTAAAAACTGTAAGCCTAACTCCTTAATCCCCATTTCCAAAATGTTCCTTTGATATTTCAGACCAACCCGATACCATTCTCCATCAACTGAGATGGGCTTATTTCATCCACCTTCTCATCAAATTATCCTTCTGCCTAACTGCTCCTAGTGTGGTGTCATCCACATGCCCATCAAAGCAACCTTTCACCCAGCTGCTCCTAGTAGAAGTAGCAGTGTGCTCCCTGAAACACCTTTCAGAATGGCAGATCTCAAGTATCTAGCTAAGGGAATGCAAAGTGATTGGCCAGCACTTTGAATGACAAAGGCTTCCTTCCAGAGCAGACTTCTTCATGGGTGGCATCCTTGACCCAACACTGGCTAGCTCAAAAGTTTCCACACCAGCTCTCCTTCTGGAGGTCAGAGGCTGCCCCATGCCAGCTCTTCCTCTCTCCAGCATGCTTCTTTCTACTTACTGAGCTTTATCAGAGCACACACATGTAGAATCCTCAGTCAATATAGGTGAGTTCTTGGAAGGAAAAACTTTTAGTTTGTTCTCTAATATGTAACTACTACACCTAGAATCAAAAAATTTGACTGCTAAAAATTTTTATTAGATTACATCAAACCACTCACTTAAATAGCAAGAAATAAAAGCATGTTTTCCTTAGTATATATAATATATCTGACCTCTGAGTAGTGGTGGTGCATGGTACAAGGCTTTAATCCCACCACTTAGGAAGCAGAAGCAGGGGGATGTCTATGAGTTTGAGACCAGCCTACTATATATACATATTTACTATCTATTCATGAGTAAGTCATTTAGATAACAAGAGGTCATAACAGTCTACCTAAGCCTCACCCTACCTTTTCCACGTCCCCCAGTCCCTCGGTGTCCAGGAGGACCAGGGTGTGCTTTGGCTTGCTGGGGTGGGGCACACACCACATCCAGATGCCCTTGGTTTCAGACTGCACAGTGGAGCCCAGAGGGAAGCCTGTGGGGAGGAAGCGGGGAAGCGTCAGGGTCTGTGTAAACATCCTGTACAGCTAGCTTCCTGTGTTAAAATGTCACTGCCTGGCAGACAGCACCATTTTGAGGGATTCTGAAGGTTTTATATACTGAAGCATAGGTGGAGGATATGATAGGCAGAGGAGTGATATTGAAAGTTATAATTCAGTCCCTAATCCCTCCTCAGTCTCTGCTACCAGTCTCCCATGCAGACTCTGTGACCACACTATGGTTCCTGGATCACTATGACCTGGAAATGAAGTCTCCAAAATCATATTACAAGAAACAAGTTCCCATTAAGTTTCTCTCCCTGGTGTTTTGGACACAGCTATGAGAGGCATAGAGGAGAACAATGACACAAAACATCTAAACAGTGGAACTGGCAGTGTTGTGAATCACAACACTCAAAAACAGTACTTCATCTATCCTTAAAATGTCTTAGTGTATGAGTTGTCTATTTTGAGCTATAGGGGACATTTAACATGAGAATGATGCCACCAAGAGCTCCAAATGGAAACATAGAGGCGTCAGCAAAGCAGAAAACACGGGGCTCTCTGTGGCTACCGTGAGCCATCCACTGTTGTGCACACCTATAAACTGTAGGCGGGAGACAGGGGCAGGAGAATGGCCATTATCTGGAGAGCAGCTGCGACTGCATAGACAAAACCAGGCCAACAAACAAGACTGTCCAAAAAAAAGGGGGGAGTACTTTTTACAAATTGTGGGAAATGGGAAATAGTATGGTTTCCAAGTCAGAGACACACAACAAAATGAAGGAAAAAAAAAACCTAGAAACAGAAAATTTTTATAACAGTTTTTGTATTTGAAGTTATTAAAGCAGCAAAATAAGATAGGTGTGTGCAACTATACAAAGATATAAAATCCTTTTAAAAATGTTTTTAAGACTTGTTTATTTCTAAATAAATAATTTTTAAGATTTACTTATTTCAATTTACGAATATCTGAATTTTGCCTACACATATGTAATGCACCATTGCATGCCTGGAGCCCATAAAGGCCAAATAAAGGCATCAAATCTTCTAGAGCTACAGTTACAGAGAATTTTGAGTCACCACATGAGTGCTGGGCACCAAATTCTGTCCCCTGATAGACTAGCCTAGACCAGCCTTCCAGCCCTACCCATGATTCTTAAAGTCTTAAGTATTCAAAGACCTTTCTATCCTGATGGAAGCATTTTATTGAGAAAGGAAAACCTGCTGTATGAGGCCAGAGACTAACACAAGGTATCCCATTGCTTAAGGCATCAGAAAGTTCTTATCGAAAGAACTCCTAAGAGAGATTTTCCTTAATGAAATGGAAGTAAACAATACAGGAACCCGTTATTATGAAGCAGAAATTAGCCTTGCAAATCAGCATGAGAGAGTAGCTTTGCTTAAAAGAGTTTGGCTTTCCTTTGTTGTAACTCTGAATAAGAATTAAGATATTGTGAAAAAGCCAGTCAAACCTTTGGCCAGTACCTCACATGCCACTCACCATGGTTCTGTCCTGCCAGACGGTTCATCAGGTAGGACTTCCCTGTACGGTACAATCCAACAATGGCCACAACTACCACTGGCTGAGAAATCTTGTCCAGAATTTCAATGGCTTTCTGGTTCACAAACAGCTGCTCCTTGTCATTTTCCACCAGACAAATGGGGGCCATCATTGTGGTCTCCTCAGAGCAGCTTACCAAGCTTGAAGAATCTGCAAGAAGAATATAAAGCCATTCTCTGCCTCAGTGTTACTCAAGCTTTCAATGGCTTAGGGCTGATGACGTTGTACATTTCCTATGGAATGTGAATAGATACAGAGGACGGCCTCCTATCTCTTCATCATCCTTCCAAAGTTCTAAAGAAGCTGATGGTAGACACAGGCTGCCATCATCTATAAAGTGTTGTTACAGTGCAATACAATCCAAATGAGGTCCTGCAACATGCTACGCCTTGTAACAAACTCCTTTAGTATGTGACTTCTCAAAACCTCTAAGTACCCACTAGTTATGGTTTCTTGCACACTGCCAATGAGATTAGTAAATTTCTAAAACCTTAACAACTCAGCAAAACGGCAGACAGTGGGTTTGAAGCCCTTGTTCCCCCTGGGAACAGTGTTTAAAGTGGCTGGAAATGTATAGGGGCTTTAAAAGGCACAAAATGAATTGCACAAACAATGAGATGTCCAAATGAATAAACAGAGTGAATTACACATGTATTTACTTGGCTTTTCGCTGTCTAGTCCCACCCACCCCCTACCCAACACAGACTCTATCTTCAGAAAGCAAAGCAGACCTTAATTACAACAGGCTAACCAGGAGATAACGTGATCTCTTTTTGCCTAACTTGAACTTCTAGTAGGGATTATTTCTTGAATATGATACCAAAACCTCAACATGAGTGAATAAATAGATAAAAACCACTTTGTAAAACTGAGAATGTTTATGCATCAAATTTACAAAAAGACTATATATAAAAAAGGCAACTCAAGAATGAGTGAAGACTGCTATAAATTTTACATGTGATAAAAAAACAAATTTTAAAAGATTATCCTAAACAAAGAACCTCTACAATTCACCATAGACAACTTAATTTTTAAACTGAGTAAAACACTAAATTAGAGATTTCTCTAAAGAAGGTTTACAGACAGCCATAAGATGGCACATGAGATAACATTAAAAGTTGCTAATCACTTTGTAAAAGAAAATTCTGAAATTTTAAAGAATTTATTTGAAAAGATGCAATGTACAATATGGGAAGTACCAGACTGAAAGATAAAGTGTCTATGTTCCCAGGACGACATGTCAGTCAGCTTTATTAGGAAAACGTGGGAGCAAAATGAAGAAACCTTAATTACACAAGTTGTACATTGTAGGGCTGGAGACCTGGTGCCAAAGTCTATAGATCCATGATCTCCTGTGATTTGGCTTTTTATAATTTACTGAAGTTGAGTCATGTTTCTAGCTAACATATAAATTGACTTGAAATCCCTTCCTTGGTTTTGCTTGCATTTGCAAGTTAAGCAAGAATGAGGTTATTTTAAGACCTGTTTGATTTTTTTACTCAACAATCTCTCCAACCCAACCTGCTGATAACAAGGCTTTAGGAAACACTGAGGGAGTGCCACACGATGTCACTTTAGACTCACCAGGGCAATGACTACACAAAACAAAATAAATAAATGTGAACCATAATTTAAACATCTAAGACATTTGTACACTACAGCTAAGAACAGAGAATGATACTACCTCATTAAGAATAGGCTTGGTTTCTTATAAAATGAATAATAATATTTGATCCAAGAACTCGGCTTTAATTACATACAACACACAAGTTGTAAGAGGGGCTTGGACAGAGCTTGGAACAGCAATGATCATGGCAGCCATATTCACAATACACAAAATGTAGAAATAACCCAATCTCTCATCAACAGAACATCTCCAGATGTGTTGATTAACAGTGTGATAGCCCACATGATAGAATATTATTCAGCCAGAGAAAGAAATGAAGTTCTACTGCACATTGCAACACAGATGAAGCTGAGAACACTATGCCAGGGAAGGAGAATGTGCAGAATCCTGAGAATTTAGATAACAGGGAAAGTCAGAAGTTCTTAACAACATAGTCCCATATATGAGAATAAAATCAATTATACAAAAATGCATATAGCCCTATATGATTTATATGTCTTACCTACTCCCTATACATCAGCAAAGAGGATAATATTTACTTGTGCTTAATAAAAATTAGTGAGGTAGAAACTAAATTATTTCTAACGTGATATTTGCCAAGCTCTTGGGATGATATTTTCTCATATGATTCCTCCACAGAGAAGATGCTCTTCTGACTACAGCTACATGTGAGTCTGGACAGGGATCCTGTGGCTGTGATTCAAGCTAAGGCAGGCATCCCTCATTCCTTCACCCAGAGCTATTCCCAGAGTACTTGCCAATGGCCTAAGATGAAGTTGCCAGAGCAGGGGAGCCTGGAGCATCTGTCACTTACCAGAAGGAAGAAACTGAGCTTCATAGACTTAAAGGCAGCCACAAACCCCTGCAGACCAAACAACACAAACCTGCCTCTCCTGATGTTTCTCCAGCCAACACTTCGAATTGGAAATCAAGTCCAGGTTCCAGACTAAGTTGCTTCTTAAAGAAAGAAAAAGTAAATAGATCTGGTCTCTGTATCACAGAAGCAAGTACAGTTCTGGGCTGCCTCAGACACGCCTCTCCTTTCCTACCTCTGGCTTTGTACCCTGCTCTTTTTATAAAACCAGCTCACCAACACACACACACACACACACACACTGCAAAAAAATCACATGCTGCAGCAAAAATAAAACTGAAAGTAAAATAAGTCAGAGTCCTCTTATTTAGCCAGTGTGCTGGAGAGCAGGAAAGGGTGGGGGTGGCTCTGCTGGCTGAGTGACAGCAGTCCTTCCACAGTCAGAAAACACTTGATTTCCATGAAACCATTTCCAGTATCCTTGACACTAAACTCCAGGCACCAAACAAAGGGAAGTTGATTATCTGGAGACTGTCACAAGCATGTTTCCCTCAGTGGAAATCCCCCTGCTTCCTTAGTGAAGAACTTTAATATTTTTAACACATTTTCTGAAACAGAAACCATTAATCTAAAACTTATGTTTAAAAAAAGCAATAAGACAGCACCTGGTCCCAGAATCAGAACCCGACTGGAGCACAATTTTTCCTGGCAGGGATTCAGGCACTCAGGCCTGCTGAACCCTCCTTACCTTTGGGTGGAGTCTGAGTCTGTCTTTCAGGGTCCTCAGTCCTTCTCTGTTTGCTCAGTTGGAGGCGGGTAGGCCTGCAAATTCCCTCATCAGCAGCTGGGGGGACCATGGCAGTCAGAGTTTATTTCTGTCTGTAGAGCATGTCCCCATGGACTCTGTAGCAGACAGAGATAAACTCTGACTGCCATGGTCCCCCCCAGCTGCTGCTGAGGGAATTTGCAACGCCACCCCACCTCCAACAACTCAAACACAGAAGAATTGAAGACTTGAAATTCAGTCCCCTGCCCAGAGCAGAGGTAGAGTTTGAGCAGACCTTTACCTCAAATGTGACAGGAGACAAACAAGCCCGAGTGCCACAACTGAACAGGGACCACCTAATCGTGAACCACTGAAGCCATGAGCAGATGCCAGAGCAATAATTTACATAATAATATAAAGAATAAAAAGGTAACTCCAGAAGAAAGTGGCGATCCTACAACTATAAGATCTAAACTGAGCAATAAAGAGGAAACAGAAGGAAGTAACACCAAAAATTCCTTTATGATGATCATCGAAGCTCTCAAAGATATGAAAAACTGCCTTAAAGAAATAGAAGAAAATACAAACAAAAAATTGGAAGAGATGAACAAATCTATGAAAGAAAACCAAGAAAAAGTAAACCAAAAAATTAAAGAAATATGTCAGGAACTAAAAGCTGAAATAGAAGCAATAAAAAAGGCACAAAATCAGGCAAAGATGGAAATAGAATTCCTGAAGAAAAAAGCTGGAACCACAGATACAAGCATAACAAACAGAGTTCAAGAGATGGAAGATAGAATCTCTGAAGTAGAAGACCTAGTAGCTCAAATAGATATATCAGTCAAAGAACATACTAAAACCAAAAAAGTCATAACACAACATGTTCAGGAAATCTGGGACACCAAAAAGGACCTAACTTGAGAATAATAGGAATAGAAGAAGGAGAAGAATACCAGCTCAAAGGCACAGATAATGTTTTCAATAAAATCATAGAAGAAAACTTCCCTAACCTGAAGAAGGAAATGCCTATAAAGATACAAGAACCTTACAAAACACTGAACAGATATAACCCCCCAAAAAAGTAATCATGCCACATTACAATCAAGCCAAAAAAACATACAGAACAAAGAAAAAACTATAAGAACTGCAAAAGAAAAGGACCAAGTTACATATAAAGGCAGACGCATCAGAATAACACCTGACTATTCAATGGAAACGATGAAAGCCAGAGGGCTTGGTCAGAAGTTATACAGATGCTAAAAGAGCACGGCTGCCAAACTGGAATACTGTACCCTGCAATATTATCAATCACCATAGATGGACTAAACAAGATATTTCATGACAAAATCAGACTGAAACAATATCTATCTACAAATACAGCGCCACAGAAAGTATTAGAGGGAAAACTCCAACCTAAGGACCCCATATACACCCGTGACCCACAAACAATCAATAATTCCACAGAAGAATACTCCAGAGAAAGGAAATAAAAATGTTACCACCAAAAATGGCAGGAAATAGCAATCAATGGTCACTAATGTCCCTTAATATCAATGGACTCAACTCTCCTATAAAATGTCACATGCTAACAAGATGGATACAACAACAGAAGCCATCCTTCTGTTGCCTACAAGAAACACACCTCAACCAAAAAGGCAGACACAGGCTTAGAGTAAAGGTTTGGGAAAAGATTTTCCAGTCAAATAGTCCTAAGAAATAAGTGGAGGGTGCAATCCTAATATCTAACAAAGTAGACTTTAAGCTAAAAGCAATTAAAAGGGACCAAGATGGTCATTACTTATTCATCACAGGAAAAATTGGTCAAGAGGACACCTACTTATGAAAAAGAAACACTGCTAAAGCTCGAATCCCACATCAATTCTTAAACCCTAATAGTGGGAGACTTCAATACCCCCACTTTCAACCCTGGATAGGTCAACCAGACAGAGACTCAACAGAGAAATAAGGAGTCTAAAAGAGGTTATGATGCAAATTGATTTAATAGATATCTACAGAAGCTTCCACCCAAATGCAAAGGAATATACATATTTCTCAGCTCCTCATGGAACTATCTCCAAAATTGACCACATAATTAGTCATAAAGCAAATATCAACAGACACAAAAAATGGAAATAATCCCTTGTAACATATCAGACCAACAGGGCCTAAAGTTAGAGTTCAGCAACATCAAAAATCAAAGAAAGCCTACCAACTCATGGAAACTAAACATCACTCAGCTCAACCATCTCTGGGTCAAGGAAGAAATTAAGAAAGAAATCAAAGTCTTCCTAGAATTTAATGAAAAATGAATCCACAATGTATCCAAACTTGTGGGACACAATGAAAGCAGTCTTAAGAAGAAAATTCATAGTGCTAGATGCCTATATGAAAAACCTAGAGAAATCCCACACTAGAGACCTAACAGCTCAGTTGAAAGCCTTAGAACAATTAGAAGCAAACTCACCTAGAAGGAGTAGATGGCACGAAATAATCAAACTTAGAGCTGAAATCAATACAATTGAAACAAAAAGAACAATACACAGAATCAATGAC
>PVIH01004812.1:41528-73836 GCA_004025045.1 Sigmodon hispidus
CAAGATAGATAAGCCCTTAGCCAAACTAATCAAAAAACAGAGAGAGAGTGTTCAAATCAACAAAATCAGAAATGAAAAGGGGGACATAACAACAGACCCCCAGGAAATACAGAGAATTATCAGATCATATTTTGAAAATCTGTATTCCACAAAAATGGAAAACCTAGAAGAAATGGACAGCTTTCTGGACAGGTACCATTTACCAAAATTAAATGAAGATCAGATTAATTACCTAAACAGGCCTATAACCCTGAAGGAAATTGAAGCTGTCATTAAAAATCTCCACAAAAATAAAAGCCCTGGTCCAGATGGTTTCAGTGCCGAATTTTACCAGACATTCAAAGAAGAATTACTGCTGTTACTCCTCAAACTATTTCAAACAGTAGAAACTGAAGGAATATTGCCAAATTCCTTTTATGAGGCCACAATTACCCTAATACCCAAACCACTCAAAGACACAACAAAGAAGTAGAATTACAGACCAATTTCCCTCATGAATATTGATGCGAAAATTCTCAAAAAAATTTTGGCAAACCATATACAAAAATGTATAAAATATCATCCACCACGACAAAATAGGCTTCATCCCAGAAATACAGGGCTTGTTTAACATACAAAAAACTGTAAACGTTATCCATGATATAAACAAACTAAAGGAACAAAACCACATGATCATATCCTTAGATGCTGAAAAAGCCTTTGACAAATCCAACACTCCTTTATGATTAAAGCCCTGGAGAGATCAGGAATAATATAATAAAGGCGATCTACAAGAAGCCGACAGCCAGTATCAAACTTAATGGAGAAAAACTCAAGGCAATCCCACTAAAATCAGGAACTAGACAAGGATGTCCTCTCTCCCCTTATCTATTCAATATAGTTCTAGAAGTTTTAGCTAAAGCAATAAGGGAATGAAAAGAGATTAAGGGCATACAAATTGGAAAAGAAGAAGTGAAGCTATCTCTATTTGTAGATGATATGATTGTATATATAACTGACCAACAAAATTCTTCCAAGGGACTGCTACAGCTAATAAACACCTCCAGCAATGTAGCAGGATACAAGATTAACTCAAAGAAATCAGTAGCCCTTCTATGCACTAAAGATAGAAGAACTGAAAAAGAAATAAGGGAAACATTATCATTCATGATAGCTGCAAATATTATTAAATACCTGGTAGTAACTATAATCAAAGAAGTAACAGACCTATTTGACAAAAATTTTAAATCACTGAAGAAAGAAATTGAAGAGGATATCAGAAAATGGAAAGCTTTCCCATGTTCCTGGATAGGTAGGATCAATATAGTAAAAATGGCAATTCTACCAAAGGCAATCTACAGATTCAATGCACTGCCCATCAAAATCCCAACACAATATTTTTTGGACCTTGAAAGAATAATACTCAATTTCATTTGGAATAACAGAAAGCCAGGATTGCCAAAACAATTTTACTCAACAAAAGAACCTCAGGAGTTATCACCATCCCTGACTTCAAGTTATACTATATAGCTACAGTAATAAAAAACAGCCTGGTACTGGCATAAAAACAGACTTGTGGATCAATGGAATAAAATTGAGGATCCAGACATTAACTCAACAACCTATGAACACCTTATCTTTGACAAAGAGGCCCAAAATATTCAATGGAAAAAAGATAGTATATTTAACAAATGGTGTTGGTATAGCTGGATGGAAATGTGTAGAAAAACGCAAATAGATCCGAGCCTGTCACCCTGCACAAAACTCAAATCCAAGTGCATCAAAGACCTCAACTTAAACCCAGTCACTTTAAAGTTAATAGAAAAGAAAGTAGGAAAAACACTTCTACAAATTTGCACAGGCGACCACTTTCTAAATATAACACCAGTGGCACAGACACTAAGACCAACAATCAATAAGTGGGATCTCTTGAAGCTAAGAAGCTTCTGTAAAGCCAAGGACACTATGAATAGGACAAAACGACAGCCTACAGAATGGGAAAAGATTTTCACCAACCCTACAAGTGATAGAGGACTGATCTCTAAGATATATAAAGAACAAAAGAACCTAGAGCCCAAAACCTTGAATAACCCAATCAAAAAATGTGGTTCAGATCTAAAAAGGGAATTCTCAGCAGAAGAATTACGAATGGCTGAAAGGCACCTGAAAAAGTGCTCTTCATCTTTAGCCATCAGAGAAATGCAAATCAAAACAACTTTGAGATACTACCTGACACCTGTTAGATTGGCTAAGATAAAAGACACAGAGGACAGCCTCTGCTGGAGAGGATGCAGAGCAAGGGGAACACTCATCCAATGTTGGTGGGAGTGTAAGCTTGTTCATCCACTTTGGACTGCAGTATGGCTGGCGGTTTCTCAGAAAACTGGGAATCAATATCCCTGAGAATCCAGCAATACCACTACTAGGTATATATCCTAACGATGCACATTCACACTCCAAAGGCATTAGCTCAATCATGTTCATAGCAACATTATTTGTGATAGCAAGAACCTGGAAACAACCTAGACATCCCTCAACTGTGGAATGGATTAACAAACTGTGGTACATCTACACAATAGAGTACTACTCAGAAGTAAGAAAAAATGATATCCTAACATTTGCAGGCAAATGGATGGATTTGGAGAATATCATCCTGATCGAGTTATCACAAACCCTGAAAGATAAGCCGGGGATGTACTCACTCATCAGTGGACTTTAAACAGAAGGCAAAGCATGTCCAAGCTGCAAACCACAAACACTGAACAGCTTGAGATCCAAAACACCTTGGATTGGCAACTCATTCACTCCAGAAGAATACCTGACCCCGTGTTGATGTTAGTGAGCAGAGCAGATCTGCCTGAAGTGGATGCTGAACTAAGTCACATTGGGACCTTGGGACCTCCTGCCCTTGCTGGGAAGGAGATAAAGTGATGAGGAGAAGAGAGAGTGTCTGGGAGGAGCAGGGAGGTGAAGGGAGTTTGAACAAGGGGACACATGGATAAATAACATGACTTTATTCAAAATTAAAAATAAATAAATAAACAAAAAAGGAAATGCTTACTATTTCTCATTTGTATAAATTCTTGGGTTTCCTCATTACACAGTCTCTGCCTTTTTATACAGAACTGTAGCTGGTTGCCCCAGTATCACAGACATTTAGTCAGAGTAGAAAGCTATTGAGTGTGTGTTTGTGGAGCAAAGAAATGAACTAAGAGCACAGTACGAAGAGGGGAGCTGGAGTTGGGGAAGCCCAGTAACTGTGTAAGGAGAACATCCCTGGCCCTCTGCTTCTCCATAAATCTTCTCCTCATCTCTGCAAACTTTTTCTGTAAAAAGTGAAACCCTGTCTTGCAAATACGAGGCTTGAATGTCCATGGCAAATGAATGAGTGTAACTGTAGAGGGTATCAAGTAATTCAGATCTGGGGCTTTAGCATTTTGTGGCTACTTAAGGGATAATGTGTAAAAATCTTTTTCTGAAAGCAAAATTATCAAGAGAGAGAATATTTGTTTCTCCTATTTGGTTTTCTGGTGTGGGATATCTTTCTGTGTTTTATGTGAATACGTGAATATGTGAAACTGTGAAAATGTTTTATTACCATTTGTTAATAAAGAAGCTGCTTTGACCTGTGAAAAGGAAGCTTAGAGGCAGGTAGAAAATTCAAGCAGAGACAAAGGCAAAGTATGGCAGAGGCACAGAATGCTGTAGGCTGCCACCCAAAAACTAAGATGTAAAGGAACACAGGTAAAGCTATGGAATATGTGTTAACGCAATAGAATAACAGAAATCAGTTCAATTAAGTTAGCTAGTAATGAGCCTGAGCCATAGAACAAACAGTTTGTAATTAATATACGCCTCTGAGTAATTATTTTATAAGCAGCTGCAGGACCATGGATGGGGGAGTTTTGTCCAAATTGAGTGCCGAAATGGGACAGAAAATGTCTGGCTACAGGTTTTAGCCATGTGAGTTCTTGCTGGTACCTAAGCTATCCACTCTCATGTCTACACAACTCATAATCTATCTCTCATAACTTAGAGCTGTTCCTAACTCTAAGGCAAGTGAAAGACAGATATGATACCAGAACATGGACAGGATTCACACTAAAGAAGCTGATTTGGACACAAGACACCTGCCCAGGTCTACAGGACCCTTTGAAACAGCAAGAAAGACTAACACCTGTGTGTGGCATGTGGCTTCAGCTAAGCTGGGTGGGTAGGAGAAGAAGAAATTTGTAAACACAGGTGTGAACAGATAGTCTGCCAATATTTTCTAGACATAGCCTGTCCACTCTAAGCAGAGACTAAGGAACAGCAGTTTTCTTGTGTGTATCACAGGCCAGTAACAAAGAAGAAAACACTTGCACATACTGCCATCATGTGGTAACTCAAAATGACTGTCTTCTCGTAAAGCACAAACAACTGGGTTTTCATGTTTAAAAAAATAAAAATAAAAAAATTTATAAAATCCATGTTATCATGAACAATTTATAACATATTAAAAAATGACTTACATAATAAAGTGTGAGGTATCATCAATTATAAAAAGCTACTTATATACAGTGCTAACATTGCCTCTATATTTCCTAATAGATATGTCAGGCATAATATTCTTTAAAAGCTAATCAAAATGATAGAGAGGGGTTAGATTTCAACTCCAATACTTGATGTTTTTTCAATATGATTTTTCACCTAAGAAAGAGATTCAGATGTATGTACTATTTGAGAAGCTATGAGAGGAAGCCAGTGTCTTACCCAAGAGGGAAATCGAAGAAATGGGGACATTAGAAAGTCAAGTGGGCGAATCACTGATCTGTAATTATTACTGGCTTCTCATTCAGTCTCAACATGGACAGACTGGAGATTTACTCAGTGTTTGTTTTGTTGGAGACAGAGACGTGCTCTGTAGCCCATAAACTGTCCTGTACTCACTATGTTGCCATGTTAGCCTCAAGCTCCTCTGCCTCAGTGTTACAAAGAGTTGGAATACAAGTTGAGGCTTCATGCCAGACTGAAAATTGTTTCTTTTAAAGACAAAGTAGAATACTGATCCAGCATCCTACAGTTGCCAACAGCTGGGAAACACCCCCAGGTCTTTAAATGTCTCCCAATGTAGGGGCTAGACTTGTGGAAATTATCACACTTTCAGAATTTGGAGAAAAGCCTGGGCAAAAAATGAGAAAATCAGTCTAAGCAGGTACTGAAAAATTGTGGTACCATCTACTGTGGCAGAACTGTGTGGTGGGCTTGAAACTGCAAAAGCAGAATAAGCCACCAATGATCTTGTGGGGTAGATTAAGTGGGGAACTAGTAAGAAACAATAGCCTCACCTGAATTATCTATACAGACAAAACGTTCTGATGAAATAATTTCTAATTCTGAATTTGAAAAAAACATTTTTATATTTTTAATGCAACTTTGACTGGCTAGTGAGATGACTCCGTTGGTAAAGTATTGATTTCACAAAGCATTAGATCTCTAGAAGCCATGTAAAAGCCAAGGATGGTGACATACTCTAAACTCTGGTCAGTCAGTCAACCTAAAGAACAAGCTCTGGGTTCAGAAAGAGTCTCAAACCTAAGGTGAAGAGAGCGAGAACAACCAACATGACCTCCACACATGCACAGAGGCACAAGCACCTGCACATGCATATTTCACCAAAATCAGGCATCCAAAGGATGCCTGCTCTCTTTCCACTCATGCTCAAAATAGTGGCTGAAGTCTTAGTAATAAGATACAAGATGTTGGAGTAATCTTTTTATACACTGTATGAAGATGTATCTCTGTCTTACCTCCCCTGCCTAAGGCACCATTTGATTGGTTTAATAAAGAGCTGAATGGCCAATTGCTAGACAGGACCAGATGGGAGGGACTTCTGGGAAGATATAGGAGCTCTGGGAAAGAATCTCAGGTGCAGGAGATTTACCAGTCAGACGCAGAGGAAGTTGGATGTAAGGTACTGAGGAGAGGTAAGGAGCCACGTGTCAGAACATAGATTAATATAAAGAGATTAATTTAAGTCTTAAGAGCTAGTTGAGAACAAGCTTAATCTAAGGCTAAGCTTCCATAATTAATAAAAAGTCTCTGTCATTTCTCAGGAGATGGTGTTATAGAAAGACTGTTTATAACAAGAAATCAGTAAAATACAAGTAGAGAAAGAAAAATGTCAAATTGTCACCATTTATAAACCATATGGCTGTCTATATAAGACACTAAAGACTACTCCTGAAAACTCTTAGACATGATGAACACTTTGAGCAAGGAAGAGGGTACAAAATCAGCCCTCAAACAGGAGAAGCCTGCCTATAAAATATCAGCAAGCACACTGAAATGACATCAGTAGAAAAGTCCATCCATACTATCACCAAAAATACCCAAGGATAAACCTAATCACAGAGGTAAAAGACTCTTCAGTAAACAATAAACATTGATGAAAACAGGAACTTGAGAGTGTCCAGGTTCATGGATCCACCAAATCAAAATCATGAAAATGGTCCTGTATGATTGAAAGGTAGGTATAGACCACATGCAATTCTCACCAAAATCCAATGACTTTCTCCACAGAAAGAAAACAAGACATAACCTATACAGAAGAACGTAATAGTCACACCAAATTTCAAACTGCACTGCAGAGTCATCATAACAAATATGTATATACTCATTTACACCAAGGGACTCAAACAGAATAAAAATGAACACACACAACTATGAACACCTGATTTTTTTAATACAGGTACCAAAAAACATATACTGCAGAAAATGTGCCTTATTCAAATTTTTCTGGGGAAACTTAATTTCCACACACATATATAGAGATTTGTTTTCAAATGACATTAGGATGTAATACAGCAATAGGATATGAATTTCGTGCTTTCTTTTACTCAAAACTCAGAATTAGTTTCAACATGTAGCAGACTCCTGTCATTTTTCAAAACAGAAATTTTAATATGCCATCACAAACATGACCATCATAATCAGTATCAAGTTGTAAAAGTATTTATTTCAAGCATTGTTTCTAAAGTTCAAATGGTTAAATTGAGGCATTAATGAACACATTTGTCACTACAATCCCTATTGTATCAGGATTCCTCCAGAGGAAGCCAGAGTCCAGATTCTCATGAATCTTTCAGAAGCCATTGCATTAATACATTTGGGTATTTGCATGGAATATTTGCATGGTGTTTTGACATATTTCATCTGCTAAAGTATCTTTGAGCTCAACTTAACCAGAACACAATAAGCCCCACTAAGACTGTGTTTCCTGACTAAGCAGTTGACATATATTAAAGTTTATATTGCCAATGGCATTTAGTCATTTTAAACTTGTCACCATAGCAGGTAATAATCCAGAGGATTTCTTCCATATGACATTGTAAACATCATCTATCAAAACATGCATGGATTTCTTTATGCTAACATGGGCCAGATGTTGATATTCTAGAGTAAGTAAGCATGCTCATGTTTAAATTTTGTTGAATGATAATGAATGTGCACCTTAAAAATAGGACAAAGCATATGTTGACACCCACTTTCTCAGAGGGGTGAGTCTTAAAATAGTGCAGCGATGCCTTTTACAACCTCCACAGCCAATACAATGGGAGCACAGAGAACTGTAGCAAAAGCATTCAGGGTTTGCTCCACAAATGAAGTGTTCTCTTTTTTTATAGTCTCAATCTTATTTTTCAGATTATTTATTTCTGCATTCATTTCCTCAGATTTCTTCTTATATCCTTCAGCAAGTAATGCCTTTTGGGCCTAAAAAAGTCAAAGTAAAAGTATAAATAAATTTTTTTGAAATCCCAAAGGTAGAGTTTGTTTAAGATCTTTGTCAAACTGTGTAGTGTTATAGTGTATATTTCATAAAAATAGCCTGAAATATCAGAGGCCAGAACCACACACAGAGGCAAGTCATGGAGGTCAGGGAGTGATGACCATATTAGAAGAAACAGGTTATCCATTATCCTTTAATCCCAGCATTCAAGAGGCTGTTCTCTGTGAGTTCAAGGTGAAATGGAGTCAGGCTATGGTGGCACACACCTTTAATCCCAGCACTAGGAAAGTTGAACCAGGAACAGAGGGGTGAGTAGAGAGAGGAAGACAAGGCCAGATGAAGCAGGAGTGCTTCCATTCACCTGTGTTCTTCTTCTGCTGAGGACTCAGAAGCATTGAGTCTTAGGATTCCTGGAGACAGGCCTGAGAAGCTGGCTGAGTGAGAAGTGGCTGTGGCTTGTTTCTCTGTCTCTCTCATATTTCAACTTTTCCTCAATATCTAGGTTCAGGTTTTTTTTAATAATACCAAATAGAATTTATGCAATAAAACTGTCTTCAGTTTATTCTGAGAAATAATTTCTCAGTTACCAAGATAATTTAGCACAAGCATCATCATCTGAGTTGGAACCATGTGTTGGAGGTAGCGTAGTTTGAATGACTAATACTGCCCTACCATCACTTTTTGGTACCGTGCTCACATGGGTAATTCTTAGTCTGTTGCTCTAGTTAGCAAGGCAGACATGATGGCAGCCTACCAGGTGGCTAAGGACTCAATCCTATAACTTTCAGATGGACAGAAAGAGACTCATTATAATTCCCTGTGCCAATGCCAGGAGGCAAACCACCCTAAAGACAGCAGTGGCCAAGTTCAGGAGCTGTTGTTTGCAACATTCTTCCTTGGAGATTTCAGACACTTTATGCCAGCACAGAATATTCTGAGAGTGCCAGGTAATCTTGGCCTCGACAAAAACCAACTGGGACTCTTACTGCCTGTGCCTCCTTAAAGTATGTCTAGTGAATCCTCATGAGATCACCTTACAAACTCTCACATCAAAACCTCTAATGTTATCAACATTCTGCAATGTCCAGCAGAAGTCATGAATACATATATTGCCCAGAATCTAACTATAGAGCAAAAATCAAAGACATCATGGAAAAAGAGAGATCTGAGTCTTTCTATAAATTCCAAACAATAACACATAGCCATAATGTTTTCTCCTGTGACACGGCTGTAACCTTTTCCCCTCCTGCCTGGGGACCCAAAAGCAAGCACCGATGGAATGAGGCAGCCCACCTGCAGCTGCTTCTGCAGAATCATTTTCTGGTCTTTGATGAGCTGCTCTCTCTCCTGTACCAGCTTCGCTCTCAGTTGCTCTAGGTTTTCCTTGTGACTTTTCTCTTGAGCCTCCATCAGTTGCTGCTGCTCCTTCTGCTTCTGTCTTAGAAGCTCCTGCTCCTTCTCAGCTGCCTCCTTCTGGGCTCGCTCCTCTGTACCAGGAAGATTCGGGGGGGGGGGGGCGGAGAGAACAGGGGAGTGATGGGTCAAGTGAAATGGCTACATTCTAGTACCCAGAGAGCAATTCAGATCTGAAATGGATCATGGGAAACCACAGACTCCATACTGGTCCACATCATGGAGACAGTGTTCCTGGAGGTGATGGAGGAGGCCCTTCCCAGCAAGACTTCCTGTTGCTCTCACAGTGAGCATCCACAGAAGGATAGAAAGATGCTAATCTGGAAATGGGTTTACTGTAGCTTCTATCTGGAAGCCTTGTGGGAACCTGACCCCTCCTGAAAGACAAGAGGCATGCTCCAGTACCTGCAATGGCCTTCTCCCCAGCAGTGAGGGCTGTATCTGCTTGCAGGATGGAACTCTCAATGGTGGCCTGAGACTGCAGAAAGCTCTGGAAGACTTCACTTGCCTGCAGGACCAAGAAGAAGCAAAGAACCTTGATGGATACTGGGGGAGTATCAGAGTGTCAATACAGTCTTCACTGTGCGTCACTGTTGAAATGATGTGTTGAAACCTGCAGTCTGTCTTCCCACTCAGTGACACTAGAAACTTCCTGATCCACAGATCCCCGAGTCATCCCCGACAGTGTCATCTGCCTCCATCTGCTCCTAGATCCCGCCTGTCCAAATCATGTGCAGATGTGCTCACTGTGACCTGTGACACTTCAAATATTGTATTTCCGTGTAAAGTGCTGCATAATTCTGTTCTTGCTGGATGTATTCATGGGCAGGTCACTTCCCCTGCCTGGGCATCGTAGTCCAGATGTGTGAACTCTCCACAATAGTGGTGGGTGTCACCCAAAACATTTTATATAACTAAAGAAATGTCTAAGGAAAGAAATCAGCATGGTGCCAATGGCAATAATGGAGTAATATTTCAGCTGTGTTGTTACATTTATTACTATTCCATTGGGTTGATTTAAAAGAAAATGGCCCCCAAAAGGAGTGTCACTATTAGGCGGTGTGGCTTTGTTGAAGCAGGTGTGCTCTTGTTGGAAGAAGTGTGTCACTGTGGATGCAGGCTTTGAGGTCTCATATATATTCAAGATGAACCCAGTGTTCAGTTCAATTCCTGTTGCCTGCAAGATGTAGAATTCTACAGCACCATGCCTTCCTGCATGTAGGCATATACCCAGCTGTCATGCTTCCTGCCATGATGATAATCAACTAAACCTCTGAAACTGTCATTTGTCACCACAATTAAATGTTTTCCTTTCTGAGAATTGTTATGGTCATGATGTCATGACATCCAGAGTTAGATCATTCTGGAAGAACCATGAAGTTGTGGTTATGAACTTAGATCTTGAAAACTTAGATTTGTAAATTGCCAGCACTTAGCACCCCAACACCAGTGTGTTGTTAATTTGCTGTTCTATCTCTCCTGGATTTCAGAAGCTCTCCCTCTGTCTTTAGAAGTGAGTGTTTCCAGGCATAAGCAGGAAATAGAAGCCATTAAGAGCTACATGGGTTGCAGGGATAAGCTAGGGGGAGAGCACATTGCATATTGTCCTCACACCTTCTTCCTCTCAGGCAGAGTGCCTTGTACTCAGGCTTCAGGACACACCCTTCCCTCTGCTCCCAGCTCCCATGCTCCCTTCTCCTCACCTTCACCCCTTTCCTAGACACCCGCCAATAGTCGTTCTCAATCTTCGCCTTCATGTCCATGTAGAGCCTGTGTCCTCCAGCAATGGAGAATATCCCAGCTGAAACACTTTCTCTTAGTGTTTTCACAAGACGATTCAGTTCTTTCTGGCAGTATTTCTCCGATGCCTCTTCATTCTCCAACAGGAAATCTGCCCTCTTGAGAACTATTAATTCCTGCAAAAGAAATGAACAGACAAAATGAGATGGAAGGAATGGAGAAGAAACAATTCCAAAGATTCACCAAAGGGCTAGACATTTCTTCTGAGACAGCATTCTAGTTTAGTAAGACTTGGAAGCACTGAATGATCTCAATCTGACTTAATTCAGAACCTCAACACTGTGCAAAGCAATGGGTAGCTTGACTGTCCTGATTGCTAAGACTATCTGTTAAAGGATGGCTGCATTCTTCAACCTCTTGACTCCTTGCAGCCTTCACATCCTGTGGTTCTATTATAGTGATGAATGATACAAAGAATACTAGGAGATGCCAGCCATGAAGCTCTAGTATGAAAAAGAATTGTATCCTAAGAGAGGATTTGTAAATGTAACCAATTCAGAGATGATCTCTGTGTGTTTGGGGCACAAAGGCAATCAACAGACATATTGACAGAATTTCCAAAAGTATTAAAAATAAGTCTATACTGGTTTTCCAGCCATTAGAGAGATTTCTGTATTAAAATATGAGGTTTGGGAAGGGTTTATGTATTTTTGCAACTACATTCACTATGAACACTCACAATGCTTATCTTTGAATGGGACATGCACCTGTGGTCATTTAAGGCTCAGGAGAGCTATAGCCTTGAAGGGGTAGAGTCACGACACTGAATGACACAAACATTACCAACAGCTTCTTCTGGAATTGCTGGTTCTCATCCTTGAAGGAATGCTCCATGAAGACAGCAATGGCTTCCTGCTCACAGGCCATGTGCGCATCCAGCAGCTCCTGGAGCGTGTCTGTGGGAAGCTTTAAGCGCTGGGCCATCTGCTCACTGTAGTGCTCAACTGCCCTCTGCACAGCTGCTGAATTCTCACGCTGGGCCAGAGTTGTCACAGCATCATCCAGACAAGGCACTGCTCCACTGTTGATGGCATCCACATAGGTGGTCACCAGAGTCCCCAGTCCTTCACCAACAGGAGTTTCAAGGGAAATAAATTAATGGCATCTAACATTCTTAGACTACAATTTTAAATTCCTGACAACAACAACAACACACACACACACACACACACACACACACACACACACACTACACATCTCTCAGCTAAAAGTATAACTCAGCAAACTAATAGCATATACTGCTCTGACAAAGGACCCAAATTCAATTCCCAGCACTCATACTGGGTGGCTCACAATAACCTGTAACTTCAACTTCAGGGGATCCAATGCCCTCTTCTAGCCTCCATGGAGACCTGCATTTATTTGTATATAATTCACACAGAGACACATGCATATATGTAATTAAAAATAAAATAAATCTAAATATATATATGCTTATGCTATCAATTTCATTTGCTCTTTATTTTTATGATTTTTCCAGTCTGCAGAGATTTTTTTTAATTATTTAAAAAATCCACCTTTACCTAATAAATTTAGGTGCCAAGGAAATGTAATTTGCCAATTAATATTTTAATAGAAAATAAGTTACACAAGTAGATTAATGAGGCAAAATACAGAAGTTTATGTTTGTTGCTAATTCTAAGTGTGAGTTTGTAGGAATCTAGACTCCAGTATTTATATTGGAACTACTTTAAATTTTAAAAAGACATTTCACATTCTTATTGTACATAATTAATATAAAACATCTCCTATGAAAATAATATATATCTGCTTTAGTAATCTTAATAATAATTTATTATCAGTTGAGAATATTTTCACTAGTGATTTTATTATCAGTTGAGTTTCTTCAGATCTGTGGAAGCCATACATAAAATACAAAGTTTAGAAGCTAGTGATTCCTCAATGAATAATTATAAAATATATGCATTTCTTTATAAAGAACACAAACATATCATCACTGTATATAGAATCAATATAAATAACACAAATTATAATATATTCGATATACATTATTCTATACAGAAGTGTGATGAAAATACTCACGATTCCCAGTGACCTTAATTCCCTCTCTGAGGGTCTTGGTCTTTGCATTGGTGGAGATGTAAGAAACAAAGGTCCTTGTTTGTTCCTGGAACTTAGGATCCAGTTGGTCTTCTGTGATAGTCTCAAGTTTACGTAAGAATTCTTTGTCATTCGTAGGCCGATCAAAGACAAAACACTTCCGTTCAGGAAAGAAATGTCTGATGCACTCCCTGGACAGATTGGATGCTTGGATTCTGGGATTGTTGCCTAGTGTCAGGGAAACACAAAGCAATGGAAACAGTCTTAGAGAGGAGAGCAGGTCATAGAGGATCTTGACGGTGCGAAGTGTTCTGCACTAACAGGTCTTATTACCATTACATGTAACATTATACTCTAGAAGAGCATATGGCTGAAATCCACGGGCCTACACATGGCATCATGCATACTGTAGTTGTGTGTTCTATTGACTGAACAGCAGTAGACTAAGTGTGATTTCTGACCCAATCATCCCTTTGTAGCAAAGGAGCCATAGAACCCAAAAGAAGAGCCACAAATAAAATATAACTAAGTGTTAGAAATAGCAACATTAGCAATTCTAAGAATGATGCCATCCATGGTTACCAAAGAAAAACTACGTTGATTCTAAACAGAACTCATTTTTAAGGCAAAATATACAAACAGAGTAACAGTGGTCACTAGAGCTGGGAAGGAGGAGGCTGTTGTAGAAGGTTTTTGGGGCCCATTTGGGGCTGGAGGTTTGTATTTGGTCTGCAGCGGCTTTTATCCCCCAAAGAAATGGATCAGACACTTATATTAACTTAGTATTGTTTGGCCTATGTCTCAAGCACATTACTAGCTAGCTCTTTCATCTTAATACAGCCCATTTCTATAATCTGCTTGCCATGTGTCCCAGCCCATGGCTCACCTGCATTTCTTACATGTCTGTCTTCTTCAGGGGTCGGATGGAGACTTATTAACTCCACCCTCTTTCTACTTGTCTGTCCTCTGATTCTCCACCCACTTACTTGTATGGTGCTCTACATAGGCCAAACCAGTTCTTTTATTTTCAGTATACAGAGAATATTCCCACCACAGGAGGCCATAGTGGATGGTTGGCACCAAGTAAGTGACTCATACACAGGATGCAGAGGACTGGAAAGTTAATGTGCAGCACCAACTCAGTATTTAGTAAAACCGTCAATAACAGTGGTTTATCAAAGAATTTAGCTGTGTGTGATGACAGTTATGTTATCTTCATCACTTGCACTGTCCACCTTAATACTCACTTGTATTCTATATCATCAGTTTGAAAATGTCAAGTACACACAATAAAATTCATTTTTAAAATTTTACACGGTGCTGTTTTTATCAGAAGCCTTAATGGCTCACTGTAGCCAAACTACAAATTTAAGGTTTTCACTGCTGCTTCAAACAGTCTGTGAGATGTAGACTATGGTAGCTAAGAGTTCTTCTCTGCCTACCACTGTTTCAACACACGTTTCGAGACTGTGAAGAGAGAAGGAGGAGAACTGGCTGGCGTTCCTCACAAGGTTTTATCAGCTCCACTCTCAGAGTAATGACGCCCATGCAAACAGTTTATAGCCCATTAAGATTACTGACCCTGACATTGTTGCATGAACAAAAAAGGGTGGCTATGACTGTCAAATACACTGTTGTGAAATTATGTTGAATACTGAGAAGGCATAAACTGAAAAGATATTTCTGTCAGTTACTTACAACATAGCTGTTCTGCAGACAACATAACCAATCAAGCATTAAAAAAACCTATGTTCCTCCATGAGAAGAACAATTCATGACTCTGTGAAATATATTTTGAGATGTGCTATGTATGATAAATTCATGAATAAAAATTATGTAGTCAACTATTTCTTAAAGGAAGGCAGACACAAAAGCAGGCAATACGAGTGTCTGGACTTGGAGAAGTTTAGATGCTAAAGTACAAACTGTAAAGAACTTGGCTTTGAATAATCTTTCTGTGCTGTGCTCTAGGCTCTACTTTTCTAAGAAACTAAACACTAGTTCCCAGGCATTATCAGCCAATGGCCTGTCAGTGTTTCTGGAGACATTTAGCCCATTGCAAACACAAAAGGACCCCAGAGAGGATGGGAGCAGCTCAGCACATCAAACCCCTTCCCAGCCCCAGCCCAGCCCTCCCTGTACCTGGGATGAGCTTCAGTGCATTCTCCAGGTACTCATCCTCTGTGATGTCTTTTCCATGTAACTTCAGTTCCAGCATGAAATCGCGAACAGTCCAGATGAAATCTGGAAAGAAACTCACAAACTCTGTGGAATTCTGTATTCCATCACAATTTGGGGAAGACCTTGCCCTGATCAGCTCAGTGAGTTCTGTGACATAACTATTGCTCAGTTAAGGAAATGTGAATTCATATACATCTTCTCAGAGAGAGAGAAAAAAAGAGAGAGATGGAGATCTTAATAGAGGAAGCCAATGTGGGATTGGAAAAATGACCAGATGCTAGGGAAACCTCCAAGAACTCACAGGATATCCCTGCCTAGGTCTCCAACCAACAGTGAGGGCATGACCTAGACAGGACTTCTCCTATAATCAAATGAATAGCCACCCTACGTTCATCACAGAACTTACATCCAACAATGAACAGAGGTAGAGGCAGAGATACATGGCTGAGCACTGGGCTGGTCCAGTTGGTAGTGGGAGAGGAGAGTGTATATGAGCAAGGGGATAGAGACTATGAGGAAAGTTCTCACAGTAATGCCTGGCTAGAGCTCTGAGGAGCTCACTGAATCAAGAGCAGCTACCAGGGAACCATCAGAAAAAGAAACTAAGCCCTCCAAGGATAGGTAACTGTCCACTGACATGGGCAGTATGTGGAGCCTCGAGGGTAGGGATCAGACTGTGTTTCTTGCATGGACTGGCACTTCAGAGCCCATTCCCTCCAGAGGAACACTTAACCCAGCCTTGATATTAGGATGAGGAAATTGGACTTGCCTGGGGTGGATCATCTAAGGACTTCTTGCCCTTTCTGGGGAGGGGATGGGGGATGAGGAGGAGGAAGGCTGAAGACTGACCAGGAGGGGTTGGGAGGGGGAAGGGAGGGAGAGCAAGGGGATACATGGATAGAAAAAGACTTTATTTTATAAATAAGAAAAGAAAAATATATTAAAAATAAATAAATCATAATAAACACTCTTTTCTGCCCCAGATCTCCTCTGCCCCCACCAAAAGCCACACAGTGACAGGGAAGATCTGTGCCTCCATATGCACTCCAGAGCACTCCCTGAAACATAGTGGCACAGGTCCTGGAAAGATACTGCAGCTGTTCCAGGGCCTGGTGGTTGATGGTACTCATGCTGTTATAGACAAAGGAACTGCTCAGGAGCACAGCCAGGGCGAAGATCCATGAATCATTCTTAGGGTCACCCTGGAAGACACATGAGGGCAGAGGGCTGCGGAAAGAACTGATCAGGAGTCCATTTGGAGCAGTATGTGGTATAGGATCTATATACATTATATATTTACATGAAAAGGCTTTATAGGTTTAAGTAAATATGCAGAAAGGTCTGGGGACATAAATCAGTGGTAGAGCAAGTGCCTAGCATATGCAAAGCCCTCATTTACTTAGAGCCAGGAAAAGTCTATGGGTCTCTCATGTATCATGAGATAAGATGCTTGTTGTGGGATATTATTTTAAGGTTTGTTACATTTGTTTATGCTGTAGAACACTTGTTTAATGGTGCAAATGTGTTGCATTTTTATGTTGTATTTTTTAATTCTGTGAAGCTGTGTTACTTTGCCTATCTAAATACCTGGTAGTCTAATAAAGAGTTGAATGGCCAATAGTAAGTCAGGAGAAAGGATACACGGGGCTGGCAGGCAGAGAGAATAAATAGAAAGAGAGATGGAGGATCAAGAATTGAGAGAAGGAGGAGAACTCCAGAGGCCAGTCACCCAGCAACACAGCCAGCAACCGAGTAAGAAAGAAAGATATACAGAAATAGAAAAATACAAAAGCCCAGAGGCAAAAGATAGATGAGATAATTTAAGTTAAGGAAAGCTGGCTAGAAACAAGTCAAGCTAAGGCTGGGCATTCATAAGTAAGAATAAGACTCCTTGTGAATTAATTATTTGGGACCTGAGTGACTGGTGCCGGGGGGCCCGAAAGAACCAAAAAGTACAGCATAAAATAAAAACAACCAACAACAGGTATTTCCTATTCAAATGCAGTAGACATGAATGCCAATAATAACTTTGACAAATATAAAAAGAATTTCTTCATTTTATGAGAGGATTCAAATATTTAAAATGTTTTTGTTTGCTCCATTATATGAAATAAGATAGCATACAAAAAATAGCACTGTGTTAGGTTCTCAGTAGAATACTCAGTGAAGGATGTAGGAATTTTTTATTCTATAAATATATTGTTAGAGGTATATCACAATAAGTGCAACGCATGAGTCTAATTATATCTAATTAAATTTAACAAAGAGATTTTTCAGAGAACTATTGTTTCCTTCTGTACTTAACATTTACAAAGCTATTCTTTTGTGTCTGTGTGTGTGAGAGAGAGAGAGAGTGTGTGTGTGTGTGGGGTGTGTGTGTGTGTGTGTGTGTGTGTGTGTGTGTGTGTGTGTGTTTATGTTCCCCAGGGGCAATTACTTTAGTGTAAGTGTGTGTGTGTGTGTGTGTGTGTGTGTGTGTGTGTGTGTGTGTGTGTATGCATGTGAAGGCCTGAAGTTAGTTCCATGATGAACTCTACTCTATTCACTGAGGCAAGGTCCCTCTCTGAACCTCCAGCTCACTGATTTGACTAATCTGCCTAGCCAGTTTGCCCCAAGGGATCCCCTGTCTTCAAGCGCATACCCCAATACAGGATCACAGGAGACTACACTGAAAACAACAAAATTTACTCAATTAGCCTGTAATATATTGGATCAAATCACTCACTCCAAGGTCCAGAAACAAAAGTATATTTTGACTGATAGTATAAGGTCTGATTTAGAGTCCTCTTAGCCACCACAATTCAGGCTGCGGACTTCGCAGGCAGATAGCAAGATTACAAACAACAAAGAGACAGGAAAAAATAACCTAAAAAGGACCAACCTGAGCATTAGCCTTACCTTTTCCACGTCCCCCAGGCCCTCCGTGTCCAGGAGAACCAGGGTGTGCTTTGGCTTGGTGGGGTGGGGTACACACCACATCCAGATGCCCTTAGTTTCAGACTGAACAGTGGAGCCCAGAGGGAAGCCTGGGGGTGGGGAAGAGGTGGAATATGTTTGTTTTGCATGTGGTAGAATGTCTCCCACAGCCTCCAGTGCTGAACACTTAAAGACCATCTGGTGGCACTATTTGAGTCTTGGGAGTTGGAACCAAGTTGAAGGAAGGAGGACACAAGGTCACTAACTTTGACAGTTATAATTTGTCCCAGGGCCTTCCTCCTCCCCAGCTCTTGTCTATCATTAGCCACTCCTATGAACTCGCAGCCATCATTTTCTTCCTCCCCTTTAGTCCAAAGCCAATGGACCAAAGGACAATGGCTCCGAAACTGTGATCCAAGATAGATGCTGGTTCTTTAAGGTGTTCTCTTTCAGGAACTACAGTCATAACCACATGAAGTGGACTCTAACAGTAGATGCTTCAATCTCGGCATTGCAAAATCAGACACATTGGACTGTAAATTCCTCCCATTTAAGATGCTATTTTCTCAAGACTCTCTTGGTATTAGTCATCTATTTCAGATGTTAGGAGACATTTAACATGAGAATGATATGACCCAAAGGTTCCAAATGGAAATAAATAGTCACTCAAGAATCAACCAACATGAAGTGCTTGGTAACTATAACACAGTATTCTGAAGCCAATAAGGTGTTGCTTACCATAAGCCCAGCACTTAGGATGACAGAGGATAATCACTACTGGTCCAACATTGATACCCTGAGCACAATGGCTATCACTAGGCTAAAAATAAAATAAAGGATTTTGGAAGGATGATGTATTATTCAGAGTCACTTGTAAGAGGAAAGTCAGAGGGGGAATGGCCTAAGACAAAGTAACACATGCCTTCAGTTGTGTTCTCAGGAGGTAGAGGCAATGGGACTTATGTGAGTCTGGGGATAGCCTGACCTACATAATAAATTCTAAGCTAGCTAGGGCTACAAAGGAAGATGCTGTCTGAAGAAAAGCAGTAAGAAAGAATCAATGAGTGACTGAAGCTCAAGCAACCCAATGTGATTAAAAATTAAAAGTTTGTGACATTCAATAAATATTTTAAGGTCATACTTGGCCAAATGTTTTTATAATTCTTAAGGGAATGACAAAGAAAAACTTGTTGTATGACGCAGAGACTGATATAAAGAATCTAAGAGTTCAGAACATTAGAGAAGACACCCCCTTGAACACTTGCAAGGGAAATTTTTCTTAATGCAAGGGAAGGATTAGGAACAAATACTGTAGAATCGAAAGTTAGGAATGAAACTATCGTGAAAGGGTAGCTGTGCTGAGAAGAGGTAAGTTTCCTTTGTTAGGACTGGGGACAAGATGCATGCACAAAAGACAGAGGTGAAGTCAGCCATTAGCAGAGCTCACCATGGCTCTGTCCTGCCAGACAGTTCATCAGGTAGGACTTCCCTGTACGGTACAATCCAACAATGGCCACAACTACCACTGGCTGGGAAATCTTGTCCAGAATCTTGATGGCTTTCTGGTTCACTGACAGCTGCTCACTGTGGTTTTCCACCAGACAAATGGGGGCCATCATTTTCAGTCCACTGGCCATAACAACTTGACAACCTAGAAGAATATCTGGACACAAAAGAAATTACAGTTACTCTGTCTCAGGGTTACCCAAGCACCCAACTTATGAAGCCTGGGGAGACTTTGACATTGTCAGCATGTAACCTTACATCTGCAGGATACAGGGGGGACTCTCCATCATTCTCCAAAATGTCTAAGGAAGCTTTGCTGAGAAACTCACTGCTATAATCTGCAAAGTTTCACTTCAATGCAAGAATAAAGCCAAAATGCAATCATGTAACTACACTAAAGCCCTGTGATATGCTGAGTCATACAAAGGGTACCTCAATTATGTGACTTCACTGAAATGTAAAAGCATCTGCAAGGTAAATATCCTGAGAGCTGCAGTGCAAGAGACCATTGGGTTTCTAAAATCCCAAGTAAGCAACTCATAGAGAGTATTAAAATCATGACAAACAAGCAAAATGACAGACTCCTTGGTTCTAAGCTTGGTCTCTCCATGAACAGACTCTTAAAATGAGGAAACGATAGTATGGAAACTTCAAAAACAACCTGCACACATAGATAGGCAACTGAAACTATGGCACAACCCTAACGTCAGGAAATTACAGGCTATCTTTGCTTCCCATCCCAGCTTCTCTCCAACCTGGCACATGCTTAGTCTGTGAGGAGCACAGAAGGCTTTAACTGCAGTAGGCTAACCCAGGCCTAACATTTCTGGTCTGTTTTGCCTCTTTGTATTTAGGATATCACACTCTTTAATGCAATACTGGAAGCTAAAGATATAACAAATAGATAAAACCTTCATTTTAAAAATTAAAAGTGTTTGTGCATTGAAAGATTCTATCTAGAGTAAAAAGGGCAACTCAAGAATGTGTGAGAAATATTAAGTATTACCTATGTTTTAATGGATTAACATCTCAATAAAGAGCTCCTTCAATTCATCATAAACTACTTAACTGAAGAATGGGGAAAGCACTGCACTAGACATTTCTAAAAAAGAAAGAAAAGAAAGAAAGAAAAGAAAAGAAAAAAGGATTGTATGCCATAAACACATGAGATACTATTCATTATTACTAATCACCATGAAAAGAAAAGTCTGAGGCATTTTAAAGATTTTATTTTAAAATAATTCTATTTGTGAATTGGGGAATATTGTTGGAATTATTCACTGGCAATTGATTATATAAAGGATTAGGGAGTGTATATGAATCTCTTCTACAGGGGAGAACTAGATTGAAAAATAAAATGTTTGTTTTCCAATGAGAAAATGCCAAAGACAAGAGTCCATTGGAAAAATGAGGCCTCCAAATGAAGAAGCCATTTAGATGTAAAATTCCTCTTTCAGGGAGGCAGGGGAGCTTGCTTCAGGGTCAGTCCTCACAGAATCTCATGTTCATTGACTACTTGGTGTTCGTTGGACTTACAGCTCTCTTCTGTCAAACCTAAACATTTGTTGAAATCAAATTTAATCTTGCTTGTTTGTAGTCCAACTAGAAATAAGTTTATTTCAAGGCTCAGTTCGTTTGTTGCTCAATAGCCTGTCAGGCCCAGCTTTTAGGAAGTACCACTGGAAGAAACCACAGACATCGCTTAATACCCTCTAGGATGGCTACTACATAGGACAAAGCCAAGAACAAGGAAATGAATATGAACCCAGATGTGAAGAGGTAGATTTTTGCAGTTATTAACAGGAACATGAAGTGATAATACCATTGTGGAAAATAGTATAGTTATCCTTGTAACATTAACCATAATAACATGGGACCAATTCTACTTTTGCTTATACGCAATACATGCAAAACTGCAAACAAGGGCTTGGACAGACATTAAATACCAATGATCAAGGCAGCTGTATTCACAACACCCAAACTGTGAAACTGACTCCCGCCAACAGATAATTTATCATATTGTGGCAGCCCACACAATTAAATATAATTCAGTCAGAGAAAGAGATGAAATTCTACTGCACACTACAACATGGATGAACTTTATGAGGACATTATGCCAGGGCAGGAGAATGTTTAGAATCCTGGGAAAGCCCCTTGAGAAGAATGACCAACTTCTCTATAGCTTACTCCCATATATGAGAATAACATAAAGAGCATGAAAAACACATACACCATTGTGTGTGAGAGTTTATGTGTCTAATCACATCCTATACATCATCAAAGACAATTTTGACTATATACTTTGCTTAGTAAAACTCAGTGGTATATGAACTAAATTTATTTCTGAATAGATATTTTTACAACCCTACTCTGAGAAGAGTATAATTTAGAGACAGACAAAACTGTTCTCTTTAGATTACAATTGCTTGCTAGCTCCTTGGCAAGGATGGTGTTTTCTGTAGGCCAGAGCTACAGCAGGGCCTGGCGAAGCAGGCAGTCTCCTATACAGGGCCCTCCTTACTGCATGGCTGCTGCCCTGAGTTGAGGGTGCCCAAACATTTTATTCAGAGACCTCAGAGTGTCTGGCTGCCACTTTGCATCTGTCACTGGCCAAAGGGGTCAAACTGAACTACCCCAGAATAAGCCAGCCACAGATTCCTAAAGACAAGATAACAGGCAACCTGTCCTTGCTGCCTCTTGTTGTCCCTGTGAGACAGACAGATTAAGTCAAGGTCAACACTAAATTCCTTATACACTCACCTGATCCTTTCCCTGAAGGTCCAAGCGCAGTTCTCACCTGCTGGGCACTTGCCCCTTGTTCTTACCACTTCTCCTTCTTCTGCTTTTCATTCCTTTATATAAACTGCCTGGGGCCCCCAGGTCACAAACTGCAGCAAAAACTGAAATCGAAACTATGCCCCCCTCAGAACTGGCTGCTGCTGTCTGAACTGAACAGACCCAAGAGATGTGCTATCGAGAAAGCACCTCCCTAGTCATTGCTGTCTACAAAAGAAATGTGAGACTCACACAGGCCGCTCTTGCTTTTTCCCCCGTATTAAGCACTCATATGCTTTTGGCTTGAAGAAATGTACCAGTTGAGTGAATTAAAGGTTAATCAGAGAATGAGCATGAATGTACGGTACCTGGGCAACTTGGCAGATGTCTGAGGAATGGTTTAATTGATGCTGAGGAGCTGTGTGCCTTTTCAACTCTTCCCAGCTGCCCGTCCTGCTTCCAAGAGCTCTGGGGCTTGCCTGCATGAGGCTCGGAAGGTGGGCTGCTCCTGGATTCTGTGCTCTCCTCACCTTCCTTTCAAAGAACCTGAGAGGCCAGAAATGAGACTGCAATGAGGGGGTGGGGAGCTTCAGTCATTTTACAAATGGACGACTGTCACCAAAGTTTATAAAACAGTAGTACTGTCTCTCTTTTCTCAAACATCGCAGACCCAGAACTATTAGCGATAGAACAGTGACAGGTAGCTGGGACCTAGGCTATCTCATTAGGAAAGTTGTTTGACTTATTGTATATTTGTGTATGTAGTGTAACAAATTTGTACAATAGAGGACCATAACTGCTGTTAGGTTGTACAGATTGAAATTTAGATGTTACTCTACACAATGGAGTACTACTGAGCAGTAAGAGAAAATGATATCCTAAAATTTGCAGGCAAATGGATAGATTTGGAGAATATCCTCCTGAGCGAGGTATCACAAACTCAGAAAGATAAGCAGGGGATGTACTCACTCATTAGTGGACTCTAAACAAACAAACAAACAAGAAAAAAGCAAAGCACGCCCAAGCTGCAAACCACAACCACTGAACAGCTTGGGATCAGAAACACCCTGGACTGACTCCTTGGATCCCACTCCCCCTAGAGGAACACCTGACTCAGTCTTGAGGTTGGGTGGAGAAAACTGGATCTGCCAGGAGTAGAGACTGAACTAAGCAATATTGGGTCAGTGGGATCATGGGACTGCCTGCCCAGGGAGGGGATGGGGAGTTGTGGAGAAGAGAGAATAAACTGATGTGTTGGGAGGGGGAAGAGACCTTGAATAAGGATATACAAGGATAGAAAGTGTGACTTCTTTGTTAATAATAATAATAATAAATATTCATGACATCAAAAAAAAAAGAAATTTAGATGTTACATTGGCTTTCTGAGAGCGTATGGATTGTCCTTTATAAAAAGACCTACATAAAAACTGTATCATGACCAAAACCACACCTGAAGAAATGTTAAGAATTTCGCACAGTTAGTCAGTTGGGGTAATCTGAAATCTAGCTGCTAAATTTTCCCAATCCCTGTTCACTGATGTCTTCTTGGTTGAGCTGGTAGAATACTTGGAGAAATGGTCAGTTACTAAGGAAATGGATTTTCCAATAGGGGTTTCCACATATCACCCTGTATAGTAGTTCTATGCATACGTTTCTGTGCATGTTCTCTACACAGTTATCACTATATTTAACTGTTATACTTGTCACCTTTCAATAAAGCATATAAAATGTTGATTAAAAAAAAGAAGAAGAAACTAAAGTCATTCAAGATCATTGCTAACAATGAACTGTGGCAATTCTACAACCTTCAGGGCAGGCATGAGATGAGACCCAAATAGCAGATAGTCCAGGTCTCAACTCTGAAAATGTGGTCTCACCAACACCTTTCTTTCCCATCATGCAAGGGTTTTAAAGACTCTTCCACATACAACCCCCCAATCTGGCTAGAGTATCTTAGACACACAAGACAAAAAGAAACCCTCACACAAACATAAGCAGAATTATGTGGCTCAACACTGTAGTAAGACTTTTTCCTTAGAGCAAATGCCTGAATGTTTTCTCTGTGAAGAGCTTTGAGTATTTTGAATATGTATCTTCTAATAGGGAGGGAATTTATCAAGAAAACCTTTTTAAATAAAATAATTGGATCTGGGAGTGTCAGTGCACACCTTTAAATCCAACACTCTGGAGGTGAAGGCAGAAAGACAGCCAGAGTTATGGAATAGTCTGTTTCAAAACCCTACATTCCTCTGGGTTGAGAACTGCCTCAGGAGTCTTTAAGTATCTTTTGCTTACAAACTGGGCTAGTAAAGATGGGCATGCTGTCACAACTTGGAGAGAAGCCTGAGAAGGAAGAGGAGAGACATTTAGGCATGGCAAGTCTTGGAACCAGCCATCACCATCAACTCTGACAGCATTACATCATCGTTAGAGAATAATGGTAAGTGGGGGGTATGAATAACACAGTGTGAGCAAAAGCTGGGACCTGGGAAACAGACAAGGACAGATGCAAATTCATTCTGAATGTAGGGCCTCTAGGTGACCGATGTGCCCCAAAGCCACGCTTCTTACAAGATTTATTAATTACCATAACTCCCCCAGCATGCAAAATGTGTGTGCTTGTTTGAGAGGTTACATTTCTTCGGAGGTGATACAGGTTGAAGTATTTAAGAGTGAGGAATAAAGACATCTTAAACTTCTTTTTAAATAGTTCATCAATGAACAAACACAGAAAGTGTCAGGTCCAAAGATCCAAATGGCCATGGTGCCTACTAGCATTGCAAAGTGTCTGCTGGCCCCAGACTCACTCAGTACCTATGGATCTTCTCAGCTCTTCTCGTTCTGCTGCTGCCTAAACTTCTCCAGCTCATGGGCTTCCCTTCCCCAGCTTCTCATTCTTCTCTACCATTAACTCGCTTCGTCTTCCTCTCTCCCTCTTCCCCCTCTCTTTTCTTTCATGGCCAGTTTCACTCTGCTGGCCACGGTCAGTGTAGTCTCCACTCTTCCACAGGCCTCTGGCCATACTCTCCTTCATATCTACAATATAAACCTTCCCCTCACCTGTACCTTGGAGCAGTCATGTCCTCACTTTACACAGAGAGTAAGTATTCAATAAACACACATATAATGTGCATATATGACTACATATATATTAAAGGTATATGAATGCTTATTGTAGTGGGAAATCAGGAATTATACATATAAACGGATCGCGTCAGAGGGCTGGAGCCGAGTGGGGCGTAGTCAACTGAAAAGGGTTACAAAAGTAGACCTCTGAGGGAGAGAACCAGGACAGGAAGCCGGCATTCTCTTGCACAGGGCTGGGACCTCTCTCGAGAGTTCCAGACCGGCTGTGCAGGTTTTCCGACTGATGACGCGGCTTCCAGGCGGTTCGCGGTTCCGGCTGGCGGCGCAGGAGTTCGGAGGTGTGGCGTGTGGGTGAAGAACTTTTGTTAAAAATGCTCCTGCGCACTGCAACCTTACCCCTTCACCGTTTCTTAAAACCTTCTCTATTTTGTAAGTGATTCTCACAAAATAAACCTCATTTAAAACATATTTCACAGCGGGTTCATACCGCAATAATTGGCACCCAACGTGGGGCTGGTTTCACAGAAACCAGCCGGTCTGAGTGGTCAGTTTGGCTTCGCATCTGCACACGGATCTCTGTGCAGCCAAGAGCATCCTGAGACATAGATTGAGCCATTACAGTGAGACGCACCGATAAGATTTTTTGAAAGAGACAAAGACGAGCCAAAAAATTCCTTATGGCACCTCTGCTGTGGCGCAACTGCGACACCTGCTGACCATAAGTCCTCATTACATCTGAATAAGACAATTTTTTTTCTTTCTTCTAAAATGTCTGACCAGATAAATGTTCAAAATTTTACTCACTTTCTCACAATGGTGATAAAAGATTATTTCCAAGATTACACATTTAAAAGTTATCTCCACCAAAGAGTCCTTTTACTTTTTTGTGTGATAATATACTTTATACCTACCTATTTTAAAAGATCTCAACATAAAAAATATGAGGCTAAGATGTCTGACATAGATAAACATATTAAAACACTCCAAAAACTCATTGTTTCCATAGAAGAGAGGTCTACTTTGATCAAAAAAATATAAAGCTCATATTAATAAAAATTTTAAAAAATTAAATAAAAATTTTGTTAAAAAAAACACAAGGCTCATATTAATAAAAATTTTAAAAAATTAAATAAAAAATTTAAAAAAATAAATAAAAATTTTAAAATAAGAAATAAAAACTCTAAAATATTTAAACAAAAAATAATAAAACAAATAGATATAAAAACTAAAAAAATTTTCCACTCTATAAAATTGTTTAAAAGGTCATTTATAAAAACTTTAAAACACTAAAAAAGACCATTACCACTAAGTTACAAAATCATGAGGCTCACTTAAAAATTTTTTTAAAAAATTTAAAAACAACACCCACAGAGCCCCCTCTTAAACAATACTACTACAAAAAAAGTTCTTTACCTAAAATAATTACAATAAAAAAAACTACCCCCACCCCTCCAACTTTATTCCCAGTCATAACAGAGGCCAAAAAACCACAACCACATAAAAAGGCTTCTGACAATATAAGATACAATTATAAACCTATACTCATAAAAAATTTAAAAACAATAAAAAATCCATAATAAACTATAATATATAATCATCTTTTATAAAACAATTTTTAAACTCATAGTCAACACAAAATCAAGTAATTTCTAATGACTAAAAAAATTTGACAACCACAGTGTTAAACAAAGGCCAAAACTTCCAATAAAAAAATTAGTTTAAAAAAAAAGCTAAAACCTTAAAATCTCAAAATCAAACTAAAAATATTACCATCTCCAAAAACCAAATCCTTAAAAAAGGCCAGTTTACTAATTTATCAATTCAAACTACTTATAATGACCATACTCTGTTACTGTGCCATACTACTGCCTTAAATACTTAAAAAAAAGTTTTAAACTCAAAACAAAACAATTAAGTCATATACTCAGATTAAACAAAGTCCAACAAAGCCTTGTACAAACTTTTTACAAAAGTTGACTCAAACTATAAATAAAACAGTGTCAAATTCAAAAGTTCAAAAACAATTAATACTCCTTTTAGCCTTCAATAATACTAATATAACATATAAAAAATAATCATGCCATTAAAAATCAAAAATACACCCATAAACAAATAAATTCAATTTATACTTAATACTAAATATCTACACCCTAAAAAAAATTAAATAAGTCAAACCATTACAAATACCAAAATAAAAAATCAAAACATTATTTAATTTAATTATAATAAGCCAGGCCATATAAAAAAAATTATAAGCAAAACATACATAAAAACTTTTCCAATCCAAAAAATAACTTAAACAAAAGGCCATTACCTCCTAAACTATATAAAAAATATAACAAAGACAAACATTAAACAAATAAATATAAATCTATAAAAAACAAAAATAACAAACTTTTAACATCAAAAAACATAACTCGGGGCTTCCCCTGGGAAGCCCCCAAAAATCAAACCTCCAAGCCAAAAAAAAATTCAATCATATCCAGTCACAATAAAAAAAACAATGTCCTCAAAACAAATAACAAATTCCAAGCCTAAAACAATAGACCATATAACCATAAACAATAAATTGCCCTTACAAAAAAAATTAATAATATCCAATAAACCAATAAAACGCATATTTTAACAAACCTCCATAAATAAACAAAAACCAAAATTAACAATAAAAATAAACAATATTTTTACATAAAACTTAGTCAACACAAAGACTAATATTTCAATCATAACTCAACAAACCTAGCACCCCAAATAACCTCTAAAAAATAAATGTTCAAATTTTAAATATTAAAACATTGTCTCAAATAAAACAAAATATAAAATAACTAAAATACATAAAAACAAAAAACAAAAAAAATTAAAGCCATACATAGCCAACATAACAATAAACTTATAAAATCATAACCTCCTACAACAATAAAACACTCAAATTAAAATTCCTCCAAGCCTAAATACTAACCAAAAAACTGGTCAACTAAAAAGGGTTACAAAAATAGACCTCCGAGAAAAATAGACCAAGACAAAAAGCCGACATTCTCTCGCACAGGGCCGAGACCTCTCGAGAGAGTTCCAGACCGATTGCGCGAGTTTTCAGACTGATGACGCGGCTTCCAGGCAGTTCGCGGTTTCGGCTGGCAGTGTGAGAGTTCAAAAGTGCAGCGTGTAAATAAAAAACTTTCGTTAAAAACGCTCCGGGAGCGCTACAACCTTACCCCTTCACCGTTTCTTAAAACCTTCTCTATTTTATAAGTGATTCTCACAAAATAAACCTCATTTAAAACATATTTCACGACAGGTTCATACCACAATAGCTTATTCTATTTTTCTTCTTTTCTGTATGTTGAAAGAACTTATTCATAAGAGGTTGGAAGAAATAAAAGAATTCTTCAAGTGCACAAAGGCCTTTTAAGTAATACTAGAAATAGAAATTTTCTAAATTTAGGAATTTCCTAAAACTTGACTCCTGATGTTTTACTGATAAAATTAACTAGATTAATGCTTCACCCATGGGCATATGACTAAATGGACTCAATGGGTTATGAAAAAGAAGAAAGGGCTGGAGAGGTGGTTCAGTGGCTAAGAGCAAACACCCACAAGGTAGTGCACAACCATCCATAACTCTGGTTCTAGGGAATCCAATATCCGAGTCTGATCTCTGTAGGAACCAGATATGCAAAGGGCACACATATATACATGCAGGAAATACACTCACAGACATAAAGTGAAAATAAATATATAAATCTTTATATATGGCACAAATGAGAGCCTTAATACAAAATCATTTGAACTCAGTGGTACATAGGCCAAGCCATGAACGGATTCAGTCAACAACTGAGCAGTTGGCTGTATCAATTTCTATTCCAAACTTCTGAGGGTAGAGGAGTGGTAAAGACAGTGAAAACCCCAATGTCTGGGGCTCTAAAAATCATTTCAGAGGAGAACCAAAGAAAAAAAAAAAAAAAAAAAGATGTGAAAAAAAAACTGTCAAACTGCAGCATCCTTTGGACTGAGGTGCTAGGAAAGCCAATCCCAAGATGATGTTTTGTGAGGAGAGACATGAATGAGAACATGAGTCACTGGGGGAAGGACTCTTGAATCTCTGTCTGCGGAGAGAGACCCTAGAGTGTAAGAGCACTAACAGGAGCTGCATAATATTTAAAAAAAAAAATGATGTCAGTTAAGCATTATAGGACAGAGGAAACTTAGCATGGGCCATTGTGTGTAGTTGGTAGCTTTCTAGAGATTCAGATCCAGATGGATGGATGCCATGGAAACCATAAACTGTGTGACTGCACTCTGAGATGCTTACATGGCTTCTACTTGCTTCTCCTAGAGTATTGTAAATAAGCTTTTTATAATTTTTTTTTAAAAATTAAGCAGGTCTTGAGTGGAAAAGCAAAAGCAGCCTGTAGCAACTGCCAGATGGATCTTCACAGCCAAGAAGGGCCTCTCGGATCCAACTTGGCACCTAGTACACAAAGCTGTCCATCTACAATGAGAGTCAGCCCTTCATGGGAGCAGCTTCTTACTGGAGAGTGAAGAAAACACTCTTACTGTTGCCTTGACTACAAACCCAGAGACTAAGATATGAAATTTGAAGAAACTACAATTATTGTAACCATTGGAGAAAGCAAGCAGTCCATCTAATTCAATCAAAAGATTAATGTTGTTATGACTGGTGTGGGGAAGGGGTGTCCTAGATGACAATAGACTGAGACAATCTCCCAGAAGCTCAGGGATGGGAATCAACTGATAACCTCACAAACATGAAACTCATCATCATTTTGTTCAGTCCCCTTATTTTAATGAACATTTCCCATTCCTGAGCAGTGAGCCACAAGACATGAGGGGGTATAGGGTCTGCTTAAAGAGTTCCAAGGCTCAACAGAACTGAGTCAGAGACACTGTGAAGAACCTGTTAGGACATCAGCAACAAGGTCAGTTATATTTACATTCTTCAGCTCTTTTGTGAGACCAAATAGGATTTCCAATCATCAATACACCAAACTTCCAGAAGTAAAAGTTGTGAAAGTCCTTGCATGAAGAATAAGACACAAATTCACAGGAAGGAATTCAGAGTATCGTGGTGAAGCTAGTAGAAGAATTAGGACATGTGAGTCAGCTGAGCTCAACCTGCCACTCAACAAGAGATGCTAATCTGAGAAGACAACACTGTGTGAATCCAGCTATGCAGCATTTAGGAAATGGTAAAACTCTGGAAGTAGTAAAAACATAATGGTTCAGGGGATGGGAAATTAAGGGGATTTTTAGGACTATCAAGACATTCTCTGTGATTCTGCTGCACAATGGTCAACTAAGAGTGAGCCTAATGTAAACCATGGCCATGAGTAACCATGCTATGTTCATGAAGTTTATGAACTATATCATATAACCACTCTAGTGACAGGATGAATGTTCATAAGTCTCTGTGTATTTATTTGGGAGTTGGGTAGTAGGTCCCCCAAAAAACAAACAGTGTAAAAAAATTAGCCTGATGATATTATCCCATCACTGAACACATTAAATGTATTTTCTGTGTGCATGCATTTTGCTGAACATTAATTAGAATACAAAGAAATGCAAGTTAGTAGTTAGACATTACAATCAAACTTATAGTCATATTAGATATGTTTTTCCAGGTCAAACAGATATATTTTAGATAGACAGGCTTTTTCAATCACTTCAAAGATCTACAGGAAATGGCATTTAAGATATTTTAATAACATAAGCTCTATTTATTTTTATGACAATGAGATATGTCTGTTCCTGGAAATATCAATCTACGTCAAAGAAGATGATGAGCACTGAAGAAACTCCATATGGAGTTGACTTTCTTTGTGGCAAAAGTTAGCCACTGGGCAAGAAAGTGTCCATGTCTCAACTGCTGACAGTATCATATCCAAAATGGACAAGCAGGACACACACACAAAAATTGTCAAAACTTGCCAGGACAAGGTAGGAAGCTCTTTAAGAATATCCTGTTCCAGACTAATCAGAGATACATAGTGAAACCCTGTCTCAAAACCAACTCAAAAACAAAACTCCCATACAAAGATGCAACAAAACCCACAACCAACCCCCCACCACATACATATACACTACACTATACGTGCGCGCGCGCACACACACACACACACACACACACACACACACACACACACACACACTGAAACTCACACAGATTTTAAAATGTACATTTGAAAGTCTAAGGATATGGCTTGGTGGGCAAATATTTGTTGTTCAAGTATGAGAACTGAGTTTAGGTCCATGACACACATAAAAACCCAGGTGTGGCAGTATGTTTCTGTAATGTCAATGATGGGGAAATGATGGGCAGATCCAGGACTTGCTGATCATCTGGGCTAGGCAGTTGGTGAGCTTCAGGGTCAATGGAAGAACAAGTCTCAAAACTAAGTTGGAAGGCAATGTAGAAAGTCCCACCTGATTATTCTGAAGGCACAGAGGATCTGAACTCAGTTCCTCCCTCCTGTTTGCACGTCAAGCACTTCACAGACTGAGGGCCTCAGGGTCTCACCTTGAACTTCTGTAGAGGTGCAGATAAGGTCTCTTTATTGTGGTGATTTATTGTGTATTTAATAAAATAAGTCTGGAATATCAGAGGAGAGAATCACCTACAGTCAAACTATGAAAGCCAGGCAGTGTTGGTACATGCCATTAGTCCCAGAGTGAGGCAAAACTCACAAATAAGAAAATAATGGGTTAACAAGATAGCTAAGTAGGTAGAGGTACCTGCTGCCAAGTCTGGGACCCTGAGTTCAACCCCTAGGAGCCACACATGGAAGGAGAGTACTAACTCCTGCAAAG
>PVIH01004812.1:73936-134072 GCA_004025045.1 Sigmodon hispidus
AGGAGGAGGAGGAGGAGGAGGAGGAGGAGGAGGAGGAGGAGGAGGAGAGTGAAGGAGAAGGAAAGCAAAGAATTAAGACATTTTCCCCTTTTATAAAAACAAAATAAAATAGAATAGAATAAAAAATGTCACACTGAAGTTAAACAAGGCCCACAGAGCTACTTGTTCGCACACTCAAGAGCCCCATAATATTACTGACCTTAAAGTTATATCCATAGAGGACCTGGTACAGATCTGTGTAAGTTCTGTACTTACTGTTTCAGTCTGTGAGTCCATTTGAGCCTTGCTCACTTGATTTGGAGGACCTTGTTCTCCTGGTGTCCTCTATTCCCTCTGGCTCTGACACTGTTTCCACCCCTCTACTGCAGGGTTACATGAGCTGTGAGGGGAGGAACTTAATGGAGACATCCATTTAGAGCTCTGTGATTTATCTATCCATCCATCCATTTATCAATCCATCCATCACCTATCTATCTATCTAATCTCTATCTATCTATCATCTATATATCCATCATCTACCTACCTCTCTCTCTTCCTTTCTTTCTGATGAAGCTATGGGTCTCTGTATTTGCTCCCATCTGTTGCAGGAGGAAGCATCCCTGGTGATGACTGAACAAGGCACTGATCTATAAATATAAACTAAAACTCTTTATGAAAATCATCGACATAAAGGAAAGTCTGTCATGTGAGCCATAAAGTCAATGAGCCTTAAAGTAGTCATGCTAAGTTAATAAACCACTAGTGATTTTGCTTACATAAGATAATTTAACTGTACAGGTCAAAATCATAAAAGGGGGGACAAGGAGGGATGGCCTGATGGGTGTGAAGTTTCTGTTTGGGTAAAAACAAACTCTTGAGTGTGTTCAAACATGTGACTAGACCAAGTGGCCCTGAATGAGTCACTTTAGATATTTAATGATAAATTCTGTGTCCTATATATTTTCCATGATAAAAATAATTATTAAGATAAAAAGAATCACACTGAAGTTCTGTGATCTCAGAACAAAACTGTAAACTGCAGTGGTAGATTGAAAGCTGGTTTGGCTCCCATAAGCATCTGAAGAAGGAGGACTGTATCCTGGCCACAAGAGGGCGATGTGAGGTGCAGAGCAGTCTTGCTTAGTCTAAGGCTCTCCAAGGGGTGCCTACTGCTTCATCACTAACTACATCCATTCTAAACTCTCAACAGTTTTCTGCCTGGGATCACAGGGAGCAAATTAGAAAAATTTGTAGTAGTTGACTCTACTCAATAAATAGATCGCTTTTTATGTGTTAAGAATACTAATAAAATATTCTTTTGGTTGATGTTGAATGATCAGTTCTAATTAGTCAATGTGCATATGATAGGGAAAGCTAGAATAAATTTCCCCCTCTTCCCAGTTATTTAGAAGAACCCTAATTCTTAAAAGAACAACGTACAACAAAGAACTATTCTAGCCTTTTGTAATTATTGACTAGTACCTATACTTATTAGACAACACCACATTATGATACACCCATAATACATGAAAAAATAATTTAAATCTTTAAACTTTTTAAGTGAAAATTGTGCTTTGCAGGTGTCTTAGTTTGGTTACTACTGTGATGAAACACCAAGACCAAAAGCAAGTGGAGGAGAAAGAATTGATTTGGCTTACACTGCCACATCCAGTCCATCAAAGGAAGTCAGGACAGAAACTCACACAGGGCAGGAACCTGGAAGCAGGAGCTGATGCCGAAACAATGGAGGATTGTTGCTTACATGACTTGCTCCCCATGGCTTGCTCATCCTGCTTTCTTTAGAGCTCAGGACCACCAGCTCAGGCATGACCCCATCCACAATGGGCTGGGGCCCTCCCCCATCGATCACAAATTAAGAAAATGCCCTACAGACTGGCTTAAAGCCCAGTCTTATGAGGGCATTTTCTCAGTTGAGACTGCCTCCTCTCAGATGACTCTAGCCTGTGTAAAGTTGGCATAAAATTAGCCAGAACAGCAAAGTTCTTTAATAATTATGTATATTGTGTCTATATATAATAGACATATAGGTAATTGTTTCTACTTGTGATCATTGTATATCTTCCCTTTAGAATTCATAAACTTTCTCTAGAAAAGAGTCAGTTTGAAATACTTTGGACTATTCAAAATTAACAGAAGTCAAAAAAGAGGAAGTATTTGTACTTAACAAGGTAAGTGACGAAAACCATGTGACCACATATTATTTGGCCACAAATCTGAAGAAGCCACAAGGTGATCCATATAAAGGATGTCTGTCTTCACTGGTAATGGACAGATAAGCTCACTGCTATCAACCATTTGTAACATAGCTACAGATGCAATATTTCCCCTTCCCTGTCTGCTCACATGAGCCATGTTGTGAAATGTAGTTAATGTTACCTAAGCCTTCCCTTGTGGGAGGGCAAAGCTACTTAATCTATATGCTGAGCATACAGGTCTCCAACTTGTCTATAACGATACTTAAATTCCTTACAGTCACATAGCTGGAAAGCAAATGATCTTCTGCAGGCAGCATGTTGCCTGTGGTCAGTTTGAAAAAGTGCCCACAAGTCCTTGTGTTTCCGCCCTTCAGGAGGAAAAGCTTAGTTCCTCTCTTAGTAAGTATAAGTGTCTAATAACCTGTTATAATAATTTGAATACAATAGGTGCAAGAGAATTCACTTCTGAGGTGGAAAACTACATCAATTTTTTGCCTTGAGAACATGCTGTCTCTGTCCTGAATCCCTGTCTGTGGGGAAAGCTTTGCATTGAGCATTTTATCTGTCTGCAGCCACAGCCACTCTGGTGACTCCAGCCCCTGTCAGACACCTCAACTGAAGCTACAAGAGCATCCTTGAGGCACAGCCACACCGCTGAGCATCTCCTGGATTCCTGACCCACAGAGAATGTGAACAATGAAAACTTGTAAGTCTTGAGATGTTTGCACACCAGCCACAGATGAGCAAGACACTGGTGTGTGCTGAAGTAAATGGGCGTGTTTACAGATGCATGGAGGAACAGCAAATGGGCCCAGTCTCAGTTCTCCGGGTCTTTAACAAAAAGCTGCTACCAAAACAGACCAGAGGACACACTTTCTCCAACACTGCTTCTGCCACACTACGACCTTTTAAGCTGACAAAACAAAAGGTGTAAATCCAAAGTTCCTCCAGCAGAGACTAGAGATGTGACTCAATGGTTTAGAGCACTGGCTGGTCTTCCAGAGAACCCTGGTTCAATTCCCAGCACCCACACAGTGGTTCAAAACCATTTGTAATTCCAGATCTAGGGGATCCAAAACTGTCTTCTGGCTTTGATATGCACCAGCACACATGTGGTGTACAAATATACATGTAGCCAAACACCCAGACATGCAAGAAAGTAATGTTAAAATTTTGTTTAGTTCCCTTAGCCAGGTGTTTTACTTTGTTATTTTTGGGTCAGACACCCATTCTGTAGCCCAGGCTGGCTGTGAGTTAGTAATCTCCTGCCTCCACCTCTAAATCCGGGGATTAAGGGCATTTCCATAAACCACGTCTGGCAATAATATGTTGTATATGTATATGCATATATTAAATGAAGACCTTTTAAGAGCTATAATGTGAATAAATTCTACAGAGGAGTGCAGATGTCACCCCTGAGCACTATGGGGACCAATATGATTCTGGGTCATTCTAATATTATCAGACGATATTTCCAGAAACTCGTATGATAGGGTAAGTGATTTGTGTATAAGAAACTTCGTTTCCAGAGTCTTTCTTAAATCATGTTCGCTAGTTTTTGGTTTTTTAAAAATAAAGTTAAGTTGAAGATTTTACTATTTTAGTGATAACAAGCCAGGAAACAGAAAGGCCATGTTCCTAAGCCCTTCTGCTCAGGGTCCAAGAACTCTGTGTATCTTTATTTAGTTTGACAAACATTTGTTTCACTGCCAGAGAATTTGACACACTATGCTAGACACAAGAAATACAAAGAAAATGGTGTGTGTATGTGTGTGTGTGTGTGTGTGTGTGTGTGTGTGTTTATTTTCCAAAATAAAGACTCAGTAAATGTTTTACTCTTTCTTTGCATCTGTGTGCACAGAATCAGAGAACACCATGGCAAAATTAGTTCTCTCCATCCGCTATGTAGCTGTGTATTCTCCCCCTCCCATGTGGGTCTCATGGATTCAACTCAGGTTGTCAGGCTCACCACTGAGGCCTTCATCCACTGAGCCATCTCACCAGTCCCAAATCTGGAAATATTAAATGTACAGTGGTTGCTAAGCATAATGGTCCACACTAGTGATCCTAGCCTTCAGGAAGATGAGTCAGGAGGATTCCAAGTCTGAGGCTAACCTGGACTACCTAAAGACACCCTACCAATTGGTAAATAGACGACTGATGATAGATAGATGATGATGATAGAAAGATAGATAGATAGATAGATAGATAGATAGATCAAGAGAGAAAACTTAGCTCAAGAAACCTCAATTTGTATTTTAGTAACTATTTTATTAAAAAAATAAAATAAGGTTTAGTTTCATATTCCTGGCAAGGGGGAGCCTGCCCAGTTCTGAGAGAAAAATAGCTTCCTACCTGCCCAGTTCTAGGAGATTAGCCAAGACATCTGCCCAGTTCTGGGAGAGGAAAAGATTCTTACTTGCCCAGTTCTGGGAAAAAAATCGGGCACCCCTGGTAGGGTCCAGGTTAGGTCCATCCAGGTAGGGATAGATAGATGATAGGTATATAGATATGATAAAGACAGATAGGTAAATGATATAGATAAATAAAAGATAGATGACAGTAGAGATAAATAGATGAGAAATAGATAATAGATAGATAGATAGATAGATAGATAGATAGATATGTAGGCCCACAGTCTGCAGGAATCTTTCCCACCCACAGTCCCACACCCACTTATAAAATATACTCAGAGGCTTATATTAATTACAAACCGTTTGGCCTATAGCTCAGTCTCATTACCAACTAGTTCCTACAACTTAACTCAATCCATTCTCATTAATCTACATCTTGCCATGTGGCTAGTGGCTTACTGGTACTTGCACATCTTGCTTCTTAGGGCAGAAACTTGCAGCATCTCTTTGACTCCACCCTCCTCTGTCTTTTATCTCTGTTTAGATTTTCTGTCACCTCTAAACTGCCTTGCCATAGGCCAAAACAGCTTTTTTATTAACAAGTGGTAACAAAGTATATTTACAGCTTACAGAAAGACATTCCTCATCACAGATAAATAATAGGTAGGTAGGTAGAAAGGTAGGTCAGCAGACAGACAGACAGACAGACAGACAGATAGATAGATAGATAGATGATAGGTAGGTAGATAAATGATAGGTAGATAGATGGTAGACAGCAGACAGGCAATGATGAGGTATTAAAGAGAACAGATCAAAAGGGAAAGAAACTGATACTGGTATGATCAGTGTTATAATACTCAGGCTTTAATTTCTTTTCTTTGGGAGGAAACAGGGTCTTTCCATATAGCCCTGGCTGTCCTTGAACTCACTGCATAGACCAGGCTAGCCTTGAATTCAGGGATCTGCTTGCCTTTGCCTCCCAAGTGCTGGGACTAAAAGTGTGCACCACCACACTGAGCTTGAGTTTCTAATAATCAATAAAAATCCTTATTTTCTTATTGATTCTATAACCCACTGAACTCTAAATTGTATGTATAATAATTCTCATATATGAGAGCCTACTTTATGAATGCATTTTTATGTGGTAAGATATCAAACAATAGATCTCAATAGAACTGTAACTCCAAACTATCAGAACATCTATAAATCATGGGTACCAGTCTGGGGACCTTTAAGACCCCTTACCCACTTGAATGGAGTAAACCCCTGAGTGAATTCAGTAGATGTGATTATAAGAAAACTCTCAGGCATTAATGTTTTGTCTTTAAGTGTGCTGAGGCCATCTCCTGAGAGGACTCAGAGATTCTAGGTGCTCCATCATTCACTAAGCACACTGAGGCTGCTGTAAAGAAGAGTTAAGGACCTCGCTGGGGACACTGTGACAGTTGGCAAAGGCTCAAACCAGACTCTTCTCAGACTGGGTGTTCTAAAGACTCTTCCAGTGGAGACTAAGGAGCATAAGAATCTGTGCCCTGGGATGATGTGTGCAGAGATCCCCCGAGATCAAATGCTTGTGTCCTGGGATGATGTGTGCAGAGATCCCCCGAGATCAAATGCTTGTGTCCTGGGATGATGTGTGCAGAGATCCCCTGAGATCAAATGCTTGTGCCCTGGGATGATGTGTGCAGAGATCCCCTGAGATCAAATGCTGAGAGGGCAAGAAGATCCCAACAGAGCCCAGGAATCCAGAGGGCAAAGTGAGTGGCAGCGGTGAGGAGCATGTCTGCTTGCAGGAGAAGGGGTAAGAAGACCAGCCAGCGAGCTTCCAGTCTAGGAGGCACCTCTCATCCTTGAACATCAGCCAGGCCTAGCAAAAACATGATGTGCTTATTCACGTACAATTTGGGAGAGATGCATTGTTGGTGGGAGAAGAAGTCCCCAGACCTCTCTGCCCAGAGGACTAAAAGCAGCTAGAAAAAGAAGAAAAAGAAAAGAAGAGGGAGAGGAAGCCATGTCTTAAGGAAAATATTAAAATTTAAATGAGACACATTAGATCCTGAGTTAACCTTGCTTTGTGACTTAAAACAACCACGAGGTCTACTGTGTTGATGTTTCCTTGGGGTTTAATCCCACAGGGCAACATTTATCCTTCTAAATGCAATTTAAAATGACAGAAAAATGCAAAACTTAAATTGGTTTTCTCCCTCTTACCACATTTCTCAAACCATACTTATTTAATATACCCTGTATATTCATGTCAATGAAAATATTATTCAGGTTATTCATGTGAATAAAAAAAGATTATAAATGAAACGTTATGTTGCTCTCATGAAATAACATGACTGTAAATTATAGCCACAAGGCCTTTCGTCTAAAAATCAGCCTCATACCTAGTTCTCATTATCTGCACCACACTCGTGGTATTTGCTGGATTCGGTATGTATTAAGTACACACACACACACACACACACACACACACACACACACACACTAAAAGATCTGCTTACACATAGCTAAGTTTTCATTGTTTATAAATCTAACACAGATATAAGATTCAACTTCTAAAGGGCATTACAGATTACCTGGTTCCCCATAGCTGCCCTGTCCAGGGTTGCTGCATATGTACCCATGGCCTTGGGGACAGAGTACAGCCCCACATCTCAGGGCCCAGCATTCTACGCTCTCTCTCTTACCTCCCATCTCAATGCTGACATCTGGGCCTTTGCCACATGATCTGATTATGGCATCCATTTCTATGGTTTCTCTTCCATCAGCTTTTGGTGAGGTTCCTTCTCAGGACATTTTGTAGGTCACTCCTGAAGGGTGGGAGGCCACCACTTGACATCAACCTAGGAAAATGAGCCTTCTTATCCCTAGACACATCTTTCTCAATTCTTCAGTGTTTCATTTTAACAAATGCCAGGACTCAGCAGCAGTTGTGTTTCTAACACTTCCTGTTTGAGCCTGACTAGCCATCAGACATGAGCTCACTTGCCAGCCTGACCCCTAGCATCCTTCAACCCCCTGCAGCCCTCCCCTGGGGGTCGTACCAGGTCCAGCTACCTCTTACAAACACATTCTGATGGACATTGCTAACAGTCTCTACCAAATCTCAGGAATAATAAACTAACCCTCATTAATGTTTTGTCATGTTCCAGTCCTATGTAATAAATTCTCACAGCATCCCTGTAAGCTAGATTATAAAACTGTGTTACATACAGCTAATACAACTTTCCCAATGTTTATTGCCTTAAGGGATAGGGAAGAAGCTTGACAAAGATTTTTAGTAGCTTGGGGACAACTGTGGATTTAGTGCATGCACATTCACTAAAGGAAAAGCATCAGACTTATCCAGAAATGACACCAATAAAGTTAAACCATAAGGGTAAGAAGGGAAGACAGAAAAACATGTGCAGAGACTTTACATGGGCTGATACACCAGCCTGAAGAGTGACAGTGAGAACGATAGAATGTAAAGAGGATATGATGACATGACCAGCTAAGGCAGGAGACACAGAGGCAAAGACCTCTGGTTGACAAAACACTGGAGTGGGGAGTGCCTGGACCTGTGTCCTACATGGGCAAGAGTGATAGCTGCTCCAGAGGGTCCAGATCCACCTGGTGAGGGGCTTAACTCTCTACAGGAGATTTTCCATTAGCTACTGGGAAACAGGAGTGTGGCATGCTGAGTCCAAACAAGCAGATGTTCACAGAAGTTTGGCTCTTTATCCATTTTGAGAAATTCAACTATTTTATTAGAGGAACCAAGCTAAGCCCTACCAAGGGAAGACCCTTTGGAAATTTAAAATCTTATTAAACTGTGTTAGATTTATAAACAATGAGACTTAGCTATGTGTAGGTGAATCTCTTAATGGAATACCACATACAAGTGTCTTTATCCATAAGTATGATAGTGAGAAATACATAGTGAAATAACTATTAGTATCTCAGTGCCTGGCACTATGGGAAGGCTTTGCAAGTATTTCACAGTAGTACCACTATGGTGGAGGCATGAGGAAGCCATTATGACACCCCAAGGAAAAGAAATGTGTGCTTGACAGGTAGCTTAAATTTAACTGCCCTGTTCCTAGAAGAACCTTACACATGGCAGGCAGTCAACAGACATCTGTTGGATAAATAAAGAAAAGGAAGAAAGACTAGAAAAATGGCTGAGTGGATAAGAGCATTTGCTGTTCTTGCAGAGGGTGTAGGACCAGTTCCCAAATTTCACAGCTCAGGGTGCAGAGGCTCCAATGCCATCTTCTAGTATCTTTTGGCTCTGTGCACACACAAGATGCACATACATAAATGCAAGCAAAACACTCATGAACATAAATTAAAAATAAGTAATTCCTTTTAAAAAAGGAAAACAAATGAATTCTAGAAATGCTGTCTCAAGGCCCAGTATACAGTTGTTTTCAGCCACCAACTAGAAACCAGGAATTCAAACATATGAGCCTGGCGTGAAGGGGTGGGGTGAGGGGTGTCTCATTTAAACCACCACAAGAGGGCACTTTATAAAAACAATGGAAACTGAAGCAAGAGAAGTTCAGTTCTTAGATCAAGAGAAAGCTAGTGTAGAATGAAATGATTTCAGGAAAATGTTTCCAAAAATTCCTCCTCCCCATCCTGAGAGAATGGCTACATTCATTCCTTATCAGAAAATGACCAAAATACTACATCATAATGGACCTCTAATTTTGAACTCTGTGATCTATTCATAAATAAGAGACAAAAGATTATTCATACTGATGACATTTGGGAGGTCTTGAAAAGCAGTGAAGCATGGGAGCTCACATTTCCATTAATAAAATGCCATGGCCTGATGGTAAGCCTTGTGTTTTCAGAAACCACCCCTGTGTGCGGGCTGATGCTTGGAGCAGAAGCGAGTGTTGATGGGCACAATGGAGATTAGACAGATGCCCACATCCATCACATGCTAGTTGGTTCAGATCCAACTCAAACATCTAACCAATCTTTCTACAGGCTGGAACAGAGTGACTAATCGCCCATCTGTATGGCCAGGGGTGGCACTGATGAGAACAGACATCTATTTCCATAAAGATAAACTTCAGTAACTGAATGACCAGACAAAAGGCAGGGTTTGCTCATAAAATCCAAGCATTTTATATACCAGCAGGCTATAATTGATACAATAAATCATTCTCTTTGTGCTTGGTAAATTTTTAGTTTTCCAAAAGACTCAAGCCATAATTTTAAAGGGTCTGAATTGCTTTTATCTTGAAGCCAGAGAACTGTAGAAAGAAGCTCATCACCAATAGCTGTGGTGTAACAAGCTGCCCATTGTTCTCAAAACAATATTCATTCTTTCCTTCCAAAATTATGTGGGTTTTTTTTTTTTGCTTCATTTTTAAAGTTGCCAAAAATCAGTTTTTATTGTAAGAAATGTGGAATGACTGTGGGGGTGTCTAAATCCGTGAAATGCTTGCATACGAGCTTGTCAACCTGTGTGGGATCTCTCACTGTGAGGTAGGAAGTGGAGACAGGAGAATGATCTGGAAGATCAGAGGCCAGCTACCCCAGAATATGCTGCACAGTGCAAACAATAAAAACCTGATGCGAACTAGTAGTAACCTGGAAAAGGGGAACCTCAGCTGAGGAACTGTGTCATCTGACTGGTCTGTGAGGCATTTTCTTAATTTGTGATTGAGGAGGGAGGTCCCAGCACACTGTGGGTGCTGCTAGCCCTGGACAGGAGGTCCTGGGTTGTATAAGGCTGAACAAGCCGTGAGGAGCAAGCCAGTAAACAGCACTCCTCTGTGATTTCTGCTTCGGTTCTTGACTCCAGGTCCCTGACTTTCCTAGATATAAACCGTGATTTGTGAGCTGAAATCAACGTTTTCCCCAGTTTGCTTTTGATCTTGCTGAAGGAATCTGGAACAGAGACCATGCCTCTGCACTCCCACAAAGACCCAGGAGAATGCCACTTAAGGAAGGTTAGATTAAGAATAATCCTTTATTTGCCGTTTGCAAGAGCAGACTCACAACAGAAAGGACTCCCAGAGGCAGGGCAGGGCTTACAAAGCCAAAAACCACAACCACATCACCCCAGACACAGGCCAGGGGGCAGAAGTTTCAAAAGTTTCGGTTCAGATGATTTAAACAATTTGGTTTGGTGTGGTTAAACAACAGACTTCTGGAGGCTGCAGGTGCAAGTACATGAAGATGCTCTGTCATCAGGATGGGGTTAGTCTGGGCCTGGAGAGCAGCTGGGTGAGACATGAACTGGGGTCAGCTAAAACTAGAACAAAATGGCGTCACTCCAGGCAGCTCATGTCACCAAAATGGAAGAAGAGGAACAACTCCCGAAAGTGCTCTGACCTCCATGCAGGATCCATGGCATGTGTGCAACTGCGTACACTCAGACATACGTGCATGCACACACACACACACACACACACACACACACACACACACACACGCACACGCACGCACGCACGCACGCACGCACACTTTTTTTAAAAAAAAGATATTAAGGGATTGAGAATTTAGCTTAGTGGTAGAGCACTTGCCTAGCAATCGCAAGGCCCTGGGTTCGGTTCTCAGCTCCAGAAAAAAAAAAAAAAGAAAAAGAAAGAAAGAAAAGAAATTAAAATATATTAAGCACATGAATGTGGATTTCACACCCTTTTCAGTGGTCTTCTGTGAGCCACTAGTTCTGATTTACATAGTCGATTCTAACTAATCACAGGTTATGCTGAGGCCAAATGAGACACTAAGAAAGAACACTTAGCAAAATATCTAGAAAATCAAATATTAAAAAAATGTTAATACCGGGGCTACCTTTCTTCTCACCTTCAACAACCCCAAGAGAATCAGACACAATGTTCCCAAGCTTTTTAAGAGAGAATGTTGACAGGTGGGGGATGCAATGGGGCAATCGTGTGTACACGCTGCATGCACGCAGAGTTCTGAGTTCAGGACTTGAAGGAGTTGATTTTCTCGATGCAGTGACCAAACATCTGATGAGAAACAGTGGCAGAAGGGTTTGCTCTGGCTTACTGTTGAGGAGAGACAGGCCAGCGTGGCAGGATGGCACGGAGCAAGATGAGGGGTTGGTCATATTGCCTTTACAGTCCAGGAGGAGAGACTGGATAAGAAGAAAGATTTAACTACTCACAGAATAATAGTAACGAACCTTCCTCGGTGAGCTGCAGTTTCCCGAAGGTTCTGAAACCCCATATGGGGAACAAGTGTCCAAACACGTGAGCCCACAGAGGATATTTCACATACAAACCATAGCCATACCAAACAGCGAAGATCAAAGCAAACTTGACTCGAATTTAGCATGCAATCAAAATGGATGGTGAAGAAATGACCCTGATAGATGAAGCTTGGTCACTGTAATGATAACCAGCATAGCTCTAAGATTAATGCACAAATTCAAATTTTAAATCTATTTATTAGGCCAGTTACATGGCTCAGTGGGTGAAGGGGCTTGCTGCCCAGCCTGATGGCCTGAGATTGACCCACATGATTTAACAAAGGGAGCCGGTTTCCTGAAAGTTATCATCTGACCTCCATGTGCACACAAAGGCACCCTCCAACACATGTGAATAAATACTTATTTATAATTAAATAGTCATAATTTGAAAGACTCCTATAAATAGCCTTCAGATAGACTAATCAGTGTTAAATCTATTCTTTAATTCTTGGTTTCTGACTCTTACATGAATTATTTCCCTTACAGGGGATATATCTTCACTTCTTTGTAAGCCAATAATTATATATCCATTTATCGATATCAACGGACTTCAATGAGAAGTGTCATAACATATATCTGACTTCATATGTAAGACAATTATTAACAGAAATAAAATGATTTTCACATATTCAGAGCCATTAGGACATTTTCACTTTTTAGGGACAGCACTTCCTAAGGCATACAGTGATGTGTGTGTGCATGTGTGTGTGTACACATGTATGCATTTCATGCATGAGTATGTAGCTGTGTGTGCCTACATGTGCATTCGGGTGCATGCATGTACTGTGTTCCTCTACATATACATATATGTGTATATGTGTACTTGTGTGTGTACACTTGTTTGTGTAAGTCTGTGTGTAGAGAGTGTGCTTGTGTGTGCATGTATGTACACCCATCTGTGTGTATTTGTATGAACATGTGTATGTGGGGGCTGGGGGTGTTTGTGATATAACATGGGTATAAGCATATACACCACCTGGGAGATAGTAGACATTTACTAGATTTTCAAGGCTATTTGTTGACTTCATCAACTATTAAGCAATTTCCAGGGACACTTCTCGAAATGAGGAAACTGAGTCATAGCCCCAGTACATAGCAAAAGAAGGAATAAGATACAAAGCACAAAAATGCTGATCCATTCTGTGGAGAGCTGACTGTCTGGAGTTATGAGAGCAGAAAAATGAAAACATACTGTAAATGGACTACTTTTGAGAAAAAGCAGATACAGATACTCAAGCTTGTGTGTGTAAAATATAGGTGAGAGTCTACTTACAACCTAAGACAATAATTGTAACAACAGCAATAGTGGGCTACAAGGCCAGTGTGGCTTGGTGTGCATTGGACACCCTCAGGATCCTCTAGGACTAGGTCCCAGCTAGTGAGATCATGGCTGAACACAGCTGTGACCTGAATCTATCTCAGTGATAAAGTCTCCTCCTAAGGGACCCTAGAAACAAAGAGTGAAATGTAAACTGTTAAAATATATTATAACATGACCAGGCTCCGTGGTGTGAAACCTAAGAGATGGAGCATGGGCTTCAATCATGTCACCATTCTTTGGCTTGCACTGAGAAGGCAGATGGCAGAGCAAGGTTCAGCAAACCCGAATTCTTCCGAATATCATAGCTGCAATTCCCACAGCATTATGAGGCCAATGGTGAGCCTTGTGAGTCTGCAGCTGTTATTAACTTGTCAGCTTACACCAGGTTTCTGGGCCCTTTTGATTAGCTGAATAGCTGGGGGTTCTGGTATATGATTAAAATCAGCCTCTTCCAGTGCTTCTGCAGCATGCAATCACCACTCAGAGTGACAACGCTGATTCTGAGGACTATTTTGAAAGTGTTTCTTCCTTGATAATATCTTTTCAATAAGCAAGATAAAGTAAGAAATTGATCTCTTACATTGTGTGTGTGTGTGTGTGTGTGTGTGTGTGTGTGTGTGATGTCAGAATACAGCTTTCAGTACTCAGTTCTCTCATTCTACTAAATAGATTCCAGGAATTGAACTCGGAGCATCAGACTTGGCAGCAAGCACCTTGATGAGCATCTCACTGCCCTAAACAGTCCTTATACCTTCCAGATACAATTCCTCATTAGAGGATCTGCAGTGCTTTCTGCCATTTTATTTCCAGCCTTGTCTTTTCAACCTCAATACTGATACCTCAGTACGGTCGCCCTGTATTTATTTACAAAGAATAATAAAGGAAACCACAGCTGTACAGATACATAGAAGCAAACATTTTGAACAAAGGACAGAAATATGAGACAAAGCAATGACCCCTGGCATATAAGCCACTTTATGTCATATAAAATGGCAGGGAAACACATTCACACGAGCCATGTAGGACAATGTGCCTATTTATCGTAACTTGCTCCTAAAACACGGAATTGCTGAACACAAGTCAATCTAACATCTGAAAAGCAATCACAAGAACGTCTGCAGGATAACTGCGTCCACCAGAGGGCGCCAACGCCTTTCACATAGTTTGTGTTGCGCACTTCAAAGCTGGAAAAGGTTAAGCAAACAGGCAGTTGAGGCCTTCTACACACAGCTGGTAAAGCAGCCTTCATTCTACTTTAATTAACAGTGGACATCCTCTGCTTCCACATAGCACACTGGGGACAAGAAAACACTGGAGGACTTTATAACCCTGTCTCCTGCTAACCCTCCTCTTTATCAATGAAAGACAGCACCCGGGAGTGAAGGTCTCTGTCTCTAGCCTCACACACATGAAGAGCCAGACTTCTTTGTTTGATGGCAGTGGGCTAGGGGGTGGGGTGGGACTGCTTCCTAATTGTACAAGCCCAGAATTCTGTGTGACTTACTAAGAAACTCAATTACAATTGATGCTGCCTCAATCGCAGGACTTACCTCATACCCAGATTTTTCTTTACAAAGCTTGTCATTTAATCCTCCCCGAAACTCATACTTCAAGAAGTTAACCTTAGACACAGGACAGGTAAGGAACCTGACAAAGGCCACACTGCTGTGGGGCTATGCTCATGTACACTGTAAATATTTGTTACTGTAAATATTGGTTTAAAACAATGCCAATTGGCCAAAAGCTAGGCAGACAGGAAATGTAGGCTGGTCATCCAGACAAGGGAAATTCGGGGAAGAGAAAGAGCACAGCAGGGACCAGCCAAAAGAAGAGGAAGCCAGATGAGAATGCTGCACTGAAGAAAAGGTACCAAGCCACGTGGCTAAACATGGATAAAAATCATGGGTTAATTTAAGAGTTAGTGAGTAATATGCCTGAGCCATATGCTAGACACTTTATAATTAATATAAGCCTTTGTGTGATTACAATGATAAGCAAATTAAGTCTTTCAAGACTTTCACATCTCACAATCACCCAACAATAAACATACAAATTTGTGAAATTTCTACCACCCACATATCTGGTTTCTTTGCTTCCTATGCTTTTCTCTCACCTTGCTTTTGTAATCAGGCTGCCTGGAATGTCTCTACCTACAGGTAGATCTTTGTCCTTTCTCTAAAGACAAGGTCTCCAGCTGGAGCTCTAAATTCTTTAATGTACTATCAAGTAAGCCCCCAAATACAGTTTATTTCAGGCTTAGAGTGGTTTTCCGAGCACTGCTGTGGTCTGTCCCTTTGTCCCCAACTCCAGGGTACTAAGGGGCCATCTCTTACTGCACGTGGAAGCTTCTCAAAGGTTGATCCGAAAATCAAACCACAGGTTAAACAAGATGTCATGTCATTAAAGGTCTTTACTCACCCTGTACTTAAAACAGTCTGACTTTCCTAACTTCAGCACTTAAGGCCTTCAAACCCTTGAGGGTTCTCACAATGGGAGCACTCCCAGGAGAAGGCAAGTGTTGCCTGGGGTAAGAGTTGCTCAGTGGGAGGCTGGGGGCATTCAGGGATATCACAGTTACATCTGCTTACATCTTCTACTCTCTCTTCCAACTGCATGTTCATCTCACTACTCCTCATCCAATCCCACACCCACCCCATGTAAAGTTCTACTTCTTTCCATATATGTACCTGCCTGCCTGGTTTCTGCTCCAGCCACAGCAACAGTATCCCCATGTGCCACAGTATCCCCCATGCCATGTTCATATTCAATACATCTAAAGAGTACTAGGGTGAAAAATCTGGTCCCATGGCTCACAAAGTTCCTTAAGGTTCAAAGAACTATGACAGATTAGATCCCATCACTCCCAGGACCGAGCCCTAACATTAGGCCTTACAGTAACTGAAACCCTAAACATAGCACTAACTCGTAAACTTAACCATATTCATAACTCTAAACCTAACTCTAGCCCTAGCCCTAGCCCTAGCCCTAACCCTGACCCTAACCCACCCTGACTCTGACCCTAACCCTAACCCTGACCCTGGTCCTAACCCTAACCCTGACCCTGACCCTGACCCTGACCCTGACCCTAACCCTAACCCTTTTATTCCCCTGGAGGGAAGGACAGGGACAAAATGTGGTTATGGTGTGGTTACCAGGACAGAGCTCTATAACCCTCCTAAACAGCTCCTGTGTCTCAGGATTCCTAATATATAAGGGTCTAAACCATGAACCACTCATTTCTTTTCCAGACAATGGTCCAATGGTTCTACTACACCCACTTCCTTAATAATCTAAGAGTCTAGATCACAGGGGTCAGACCAGGGCAGATTCCATCCATGGATGCCCTATCACTTGTAGCTATCACCTGTTTTTCCCACACTGACCACATCACTTTCATCCACATCAGTTTCCTGGCTGTCCTCACTGTGGTGGCTAACACTTGGCTTTTTTGTTTTGTTTTTTTAATGTGAGAAGCCATCCTCCTCAGGGCAGCCCCATCAGCCTCTGGGAGTAGTAGAGCATGGACAGCAGCTGGCCTATCTGGGCTATTTCCACCTTCCACAGATGAACTAAATTCAGTTGTCATTGGTTTCCCGAGGAAGTCTTCCAGCTGTCCCAGCCCCAGCTCAGCTGCAGGCAGGTAGTAGTGTCTCAGCTCAGACTGACCTCCAGCTCACATCAATTCTTCTGCTTTTGCCTCCCGAGTGCCAGAAGTAAACATGCCACCAAACATGGTCGTTTTCCTCTTTTCAACCTAATGATATAGGTTCAACTACCCTTACCCCTCCATTTTATAATGAGGTAAAGAATATCTTTTTTATTCCACATTTCTCAAAACACAGCCAAGACACACTGATTGTTCCTGACACACATTTTTGTTGAATGACACAGAACTTGTAAGTATCCTGTTTTAGGGTTCTGTGGCATCTTACAGTCACCTTCACACATTTCTCTCTGTGATTTTCAGTTCTGTATTGTGCCAGGTGTCACTCTGTAGACCAGGCCAGCCTCAAACTCACACCTATCTGCCTGCCTTTGCCTCCAGAGTGCTGAGACTAAGGACTTCCATTGCCACACTCCACAACTTTAAGCTTCTTGGAGATCAAGGCCCTGCTCTCATATTCTCCAGAAGTAAAGTCAGTCAGTGGGCAGAGTGAGCAAACATGAAAAGCATAAATTAATGGAAAGATAGCCGATAATTTAAGGTAGATTTGCAATTAAATGTGTAGAATTCAGATGCCAATGCCCAAGAGAATGGTGTTGTGGAACTGTCTATAAGTTTAGTTAGTTGTAGTGCTTGTTGGTTTATCTTGTTAGTCTAATACCATCTGGAACAACACAGTGAAACTGAGCTTCTGGAGGCAAAGGTCATCCTTACCACATGGACTGGGATACTCAAGACAATCTTATGATTTTGAAAGCACGAGGCTCAGAGTTGTAGCCGGAAACGAGAAGCTACCCAGGTAAACTCTGATGATGTCAAGGAACCAGAGCTGGGCAGGGCGTGGTCAACCAAAAAGAGCCCCAAAAGAAAAAAGAGCCCGGCCCTTTTTTGACCTGTGGCGTGGTTAGAAAGGACCGCTCAGTTTAGATCTCTCCTGCACGCTGTTTCTCCCTTTTCCCCTCTAAATACCCTCTATACTGTAAGTGGCTTTAAAATAATAAATATTACCTAAATATATAAATATAACGCCCTGATAAGTTCCATGACATCTAGTGTCCCATGTTGGGCACCATCTGTTGTAAAAGATTTCCCAGGCCCGTTTGGGCCTGGAGGTTTGGACCTGGCCTGCGGTGGCTTTTGTCTCCCAAAGAAATGAATCAGACACTTAACTTCATACTGTTTGGCCCATGTCTCAAGCACATTATTAGCTAGCTCTTTCATCTTAAATCAACCCATTTCTACTAATCTGTCTGCCACGTGGCCCGGCCTACAGCTCACCTGGATTCGCTACATGCTTTTTCTTTAGGGGTTGGATGGAGACTAGCTAACTCCGCCCTCCTTCTACCTGTCTGTCCTCTGATTCTCTACCAACTTCTATGGTGCTCTGCATAGGCCAAAACAGCTCCTTTATTTACAGCACACAGAGAACATTCCACCACACAGAGTAGCCATTTGTTGTTGATAAATGAGTGAGTCAAGTGATATAATGTCTGATAATTCTAAAATATGGAGCATTCCCAGGGCAGATAAAGCACAATGGAAAAGAGAAACACCCACTTATGTCAGTGACTTGTCCCAAGTCTGATGATCCATAGAGCCATGGAGGTGGAGCAACTATGATGCTTTCTGGAAGCATACATCTTTTTCTACTCTAGCTCTATAATGTTCTGACTCTAGATTCTCTACAACTGTTCTGGAGCTTTTTCCCAAGCCTTTCAAAGACAACAGGATGTTCTGCCTGCTCTTAAAGATTCACTTCAGCTGAGAACAAAAGCAAGTATTGAGCAGGTATTAAAATTAGCAGACAGGCCAGGCAGTGTTGGTGCATACCTTTGCTCCCAGTACTTAGGAAGCAGAGGCAGAATCTCCGAGTTCCAGAGTCTGGGCTACAAAGTGAGTTCAAGAGCAGCCAGGGCTACACAGAGAAACACTGTCTCCAAAATAAATAATTTATAAATAATAGCAGATGGTCTTTTATTGGGTCATAAAACCTAAACAAACCTACTGAGGGGATCGGAGGTACCAAAGTCCAGCTGAGACAGAAGGATCCAGTGAGAGGCACTTTCCCAGAACCAGGAACCCTCTTGCCTAGAATGCAATAATGTTAGTGGAGGGGGGATGAATTCTCACCGAGCTCTCAGCAGGAACCACTGTCTCTCACATAAAGAGGACCCAGTAAAGTGCTTTGCAGCACACCCACAGGAGCGGGGGAGTACCGCTTCTCCATCTATGCGCTTTCTGCCTGGCTCTGTTCACCCGTATTTCCTTAAGTATCACCTCCTTTTTGTGGACAAGAGTCAACAAGGGCCCAGCTGCTCTGGTGGACTCAATATGTGACCCAGATGACAGTGTCTTTTCTTTAAATAGGATGCATGGGAAACTTCCAAAGGAATATTTGGACAAATTCCCAGAAGACAGATCAACAGAGGATGTCAGGCTTCTTCCTGCAGGAGCTGCGTTTTCTCCTGGGGAAAGGACTCGGAGCCACCAACACAGCTCTAATCTGATGAGCACCGTGTTGGGCTAAGGCAGATGGGTGCACAGCACTGTGGGTGCTCAGAATGCAGAATGGCTGCGACTATTTTAGGCTGAAACTGCACTGGGCGATGGACTCACACAAAAACACACAACCAGCCTCACACAATGACGGTCTGGCTTTCTAGGTCAAGCTACAAGCACAGGTTACAGAAACCCACTCTTTCTGCATGGCGGGGAGTTCTCCCCCACTGCGTTCACTCTCCAGGCCTTTCTGGGAATGTGTTCCAGGCTCAAGGAAAGTTCATCTCTAAACCACGGTCACCAAGAGACCAAGGAGGTCAGAGAGACCCTTCCACATGGGCAACATACTCAATCCCATGCATGTTGGGAGACCCGACCAACTTCGGACACTACAGGATAATGACACAGCTACCAACTGGGAAATCCAAGATGCTGCCCTGTAGAGGGGATCGACATAAATTTGTGACTTAAAAGGCTGGCTCACCTGTTTTCCCACCTACTTCGGAGCTGCTGCAGGCTGCGAGTATAGCAGTTTAAGGAGTTACTAAATAAAATATAGGTTCTGCTGATACACACACACACACACACACACACACCTCCAGGGGCAGCATCTGTGACGAAAAAGCATATTTAAGGTCTTGAGCCAAGATTTGAAAGTAGGGTGTCCCATTGGAGTACTGTTCTACATAAGAACCCATGACCTTGATGTATTTTTTCAGAGTTGTGTTCAGTAGGTCCCTTGCTATGATAATTTCCATAGTTAATTTGATTAGATAAGAACACTGAGGGATGGGGCTGGAGAGATGATTCAGTGGTTAAGAGCACTGGCTACTCTTCGAGAGGACCTGAATATTCAACTCCCAGCAACCACATGGTGGCTCACAACCATCCATAATGAGATCTGGTGCCCTCTTCTGGCCTGCAGGCAGAACATTGTATACATAATAAATAATTTTTTAAAAAATGGGTTTGTTCTAAAAGAAGGAGGAGGAGAAGAAGTTGTTGAGTGGGCCTTTTGAGTTGTCTGTGGGTACTTTTCCAGAGAAGATTAACTAGGAGCAAAGAGACCACCAGTCCAGCAGGCTGTATCACCTGTGTGCTGGGGTCTGAACTGAGTAAAATGGGGAAAGGGGAAAGCCAATCAATCCTGAAGATTTTTCTTTGTCTCCTTCTTCAGCTGCCCGGCTATAAGCAATTGTACACTCTGCTGCACACCCCTGTAAGCTGTGCTTGCCCATGCTCTCAAGCCACCTCCTTCTGTTAAGTTACTTACCGTTGGGTAGCAGTCACCGTGTTGAGAAAAGCAAGTAACAGACTAGTTGAGCGCTATAGTGCCACTTGGAATGGACAATGAGGATTTTGACAGACAGACAGGGGCTCTGCTTGCATAGATGTTTACAGATGTCCTTCACAGGTCCAGCCTGAATTTCTAGGTAAAGCCAAACATATGTAGCCAAAAGTTTCTGGCCTGTATGGCCTGAGGTCCAGACCTGCAGTCCTGTAGCCACTTAACCGCAAATAATCACACAAAAGCTTATATTAATTATAAGTTGTTTGGCTTATGGCTCAGGCTCATTACTTGCTAGCTCTTTCACATTAACTCAACCTATTTTTATTAATCTGTGTATTGCCACATGGCTTGTGGCTTACCTGTGTTTCTTTACATCTTGCTTCCTTGGATGGCAGCTCACAGCATCTCTCTGTGATTCTGCCCTCCTTCCCCTTTGTCTATACTTGGATTTCCCTTCTGCCTCTAACCTGGCTTCCCATGGGCCAGACAGCCTCTTTGTTAACCAATGCTATTCACATCACTTCCCCTTTCTGTCTAATCAAAAAGGAAGGTTTAAATTTCAACATAACAAAATTACATATAACAAAATAGCTATCAAGCAAGAATTATAGTTACAATATCTAGCCTATTTTTATTTAGCAAAATTAAAGAAAAATTGTATCATCTATCTTATCCTTGTGAGTCCAAAGTTTTATATCTAATTTACCTTTTATTATAACAAAGAAAAACTATAATCATAATTATCTAATCTTCAACTACATCAGAGACCACAGAATGATATAATATCAACTAAGTAAACAGAAAGCATATTGCAAGAAACCTCCAAATTCTAGAAATGACAGAGGCATCTGGCTACCTGGACAGTCACCCAAAGATCCTTTGTGACATTGGGGTCTCCATCTTCAGCCTACAGGCCTATATTCCCTGGCAGACTTTTTAGTGAAACAGGAAATTTGAAGGACTGCTGCACCCATTCTGGCATAGTTCATATATCACTTCTCCCTGTGTCCTGCAGAATGTCTGGCAGTCTCTGAAAAGCAAGAACCTGAAGGATCATCTCATATTGTCCTTGCAAAGTTCAGAGGTCACTTCCCTCTTGTCCTGCATGTCCAGTTTATACAGCATACTGTCAGGCAGTCAAGGCAAGAACAGTCCCTTGCCCAGTGGCTAACCTTTGCCACAAAGAAAGTCAACTCCACTTGGAGTTTCTTCAGTGCTCATCATCCACTTGAAGTAGATTGGTGCTGCCAGGAGCAGGATATGTCTTACTGTCCAGAAAAGTCTAAGTTCTTAAAAAATTTTAAATGCCATGTTTTGTAAACTTTTGAAGTGTTTGAAGATTACCTCTCTAGTTAAAATATGTCTTTGTATACCTAAAAAATCTAACAAACATAACTACATAACTATAAGTTTGGTTATCATAAATAAGTATCAATCTATATTTCTTAATTATACATTATAATTTTTAATAAATTGCATAAACATAATATCTTAAACAAAAATACATACAATGTAACAAAACTAACCTTAAACTTGTATCAATAAACTTAAATTTATATCTCTGTAAAATATTTATTCAATTAGTTGCTTTTTAAAAGTAAATTCAGGCTAGAGACATGGCTCAGTGGTTAAGAGCACTGACTGTTCTTCCAGACGACTTGAGTTTGATTTCCAACATCCACATGGCAGCTAACAACTATCTCTAATTCCAAGATCTGACACCCGTACACAGTTATACATGCAGGCGAAACACCAATTCACATAAAAATAAATATTTAAAAAAAAGTAGATTCAATAATCTATCCTTTCATTATATCTACATCCCCTTTTCTTTTCTTATTAAGAGAGAGATTGGTTACAATCAATAATCAAACCCTCTAAACAAAGATAAACTGCCACAATATATTTTTGGGGAAAATGCATGTAGTTTTCTAGGCTACTTTCTGCTAATTAGGGATACTGGTAATCTTTGAAAGACCCTGAGGCTGGAACATCTTAGTCAGCAGTCTTCAAGCTGATGTGAATGTTGAATCATCTGGGCCATCTCTTCCCATCAGAGATTTTTCAGAAAGGTCTTCCTTGATCAAACCATATTAGCCTGGAAGCAATCCATATGTTCTTGTCTTCTGTGGAAACAAAAGCAGAACCTCTTTTCCAAAGCAACATCTCCTTAGACACAAATTTCAAAGTCAAGATATCTGTAAAATATATGTTGGTTTAACTTAGCAGCCTTTACAATCAAATGTCCTTCTGCAGTTAGCCCATTAACAGTTAAAAATGTAAAAGAAAACACAGTAATAGACATACTCCAGACTCTGTGTATTTTCCATCTTTACATGACTTATCATACTCTATTTCTCTTTCTTAAGGACTTTCTCTCTCCTTTTTCTTTTCTCTTCCAAGCCTACATATTTCCTTTTTACACACATTGTAATCCATTTAGAGGGTTTTTTTTTCCATCTGAATTATTGAGAATATTCAATCATTTTCTAACCAAGAGAGTTTTTAAATTGCTAAACTGTGTAGCTAGAACTGAAGTGTTGCTGACTCTGCCCTGCTCGGCTTTTCAACGCGGCATCTGGAGGCCCATTACATCTAGCAGGCAGATGCTGAGATGAGTCTCTGTGCTGCTGCTGCTGCTGCTGCTGCTGCTGCTGCTGCTGCTGCTGCTGCTGGCATGAGACTGTGGACTAGGAAGCCCAGTGTAACTCTCTTTCTGTGTGTGCACTCAGAATCTTTTTTAAGCTTTTTCACTGCTCCCTGTTGGGTGCCATTTGTAGCCAGAAGTTTCTGGCCCGTCTGGCCCGAGGTCCAGGCCTACAAAGCATATGTGAACTATGCGGCTTGTGTCAATTTTCAGAGGTATGGTGGTGCATGCTTTTAATCCCAGCACCCAGGAGGCAGAGGCAGGTGGATTTCTGTGAGTTTAAGGCCATTCTAGTTGTATATACTGAGTTGTAGGCCAGCCAAGGCTGCACAGTGTGAGCCTGTCTGGAAAAGGAGTGGGGGGGGGGTGTGGAAGAGGCAGAAGAAAGAAGTGATATGAGAAAAATGGTGTGCTTTCAGAACATGCCTTCTTTACAGGAGAGGGAGGGTCTACGGTTTTAAGAAAATTAATTACTACCGTTCTCTTGGTGTTCTGTCTTCACCTCTAACCAGATCTATATTTAATTTTGAAAAAAGATTTATTATCATAAAGAAATTGAAGAATTGCTGAAATAAAAAAAAATCTATTTTCTTCAGATTTATTTATTTAAATTATGTGTATGTAAAGGGGGTGTACATGAATGCAGGTGTTTGAGAAGGCTTCAGATCCCCTGAAGCTGTGTTACCAGTGGCTGTGCCAAGAGTGCTGGGAAAATCCTGTGGAAGATCAGTACATGCTCTTAACCTCTGAGCTGTCTCTCCAGATCCTTAGAAAGAAATTATTACCATTGCACGTTTTCCTGTCTCCTATAGATCACAGTAAGTTCCCCCAAGAGCAGAGAAAACTAACCTCCTCAAGGCAGCCATATTCACTGGAGCTTAGCACAGCACTCAGCTTTCTGTTTCATTTCAAGAGATTAACACTAGACAGACCTACCAATCCCACAAGTCAGGAAAGTCCTTCACGGGGTCACCGAGTTCACCTATGACAATGACTTATTTTCTAACATTTGTGACTTTGCTGGTGACATTTCTACAGAGGAAATGACAACACTCCCAGAAATACTTTCCTTTGTCACATGAATGCAAAAACCCTAGCACGTGCAGGACTTGGGGTGTGCTAGAAAGCTAGATAATTTTATTATGGCTTCTCTAATCTACAGCTTGCCAGAGAGAGCCATGGATGTAAACCACCATTTTAAGACAGTGTTTAGAGTAGATAAGGCAGAAGGAAGATACCCAGGAGCCCTCCTCCATCCCAGCTTCTCTTCAGCTGAACATACACAGAGTGCTTTCTGTGTTCGTCTAAGTTGTGGCCTGCTGTAGTCACAGACCAAGTTCTAGCCTCTTTGATATCCCCCTTGGGATCTGTGATACTGCAAGGCACATAGCAAGGGCTTCATATCCATAAAACAACCTTATCCTCTTTTACCATTGGGTATATTTGGATGTGGAAATCATGGCTGGGTGTTTGAGTTTTCTCTTATTGAAATAAAACAACCAGAGAATCCCAGAGAGAATCACAAATACTCTAAACATATTCCAAGCACCATCGGTTCTGTTTCCTGGGATTGCTGATTAATGTCAAAAGCACAAAAACCAGCCAGTATTTATACTTCTCATTGCAAACCTACCCTAGGGTGTCAAAATTTTCTAGACACCAGATGTGTTCTTTTTGTAGGCCCAGATGATGTGGATGCGCATATTGCTTAAATTTTCTCTGAGAACAGCAGTGGAGGCCATTTGTCTTTCTCTTTGCCATGATGTGCACAGGCATAAAGTGGAGAAAGAAAAAAGACCTAACTGGCTTCAGAGGCTCCTAAGCATGGTATGACGACATCAATTATCCTTACACTGTCAGTAATAAGGGCTGCCATCACAGGAGGTGACTTTGCTGATGAAAATTAGGATGTAATAATAGTAATTCATATTTAACAGCAACATCTGCGGATTTTTCAACTTTAATATACTTTTAATGAACTTGATCACTGTTGCTTCCTGCTATTAAGTGGGGCTACCAGACAAGGAAGTTGATTGTAATGTGTCACTGTTGGGCTGTAGATCTGAGACAGCCAGGGGATAAGTAACTGCCCCAAGTCACACAAGCAACCATGTTGCTGTGACAGAAAGACATGATGTATTCACAGTTTTGGAAGAGGAAATACCACTTCTCAGACATTCAGAAAAGGTTGTGAAATCAGAAACTTCCAACTTAAAATGTTCTGATCTTACAGCCTGATTCTCTTACAGCACTTTTCTTTTCAAAATTATCCTTAAAAAAAAAAAAATCTTTGTCCAGGTGGCAAGCAGTTTGAAAGCCATACTTAAGTCTAGAAAGACAGATGTGTGCGCAAGGGCTTGTCACACATAATTTAATAATAGTATGTTGAGTGTTCAAATGAAGGAATTAAAAAAAATTGTGTGTGTCCCATGTGTGTGTTCCACGTTGCATACCACACATGTATGTCACATGTGTAGGTACCATGTATGAGTGCCACATGTGTGTGGGAGTCTTCGGGGCCAGAAGAGGGTGTCTGATCACTGGGAGCTGGAGGAGGCAGTTGTGAGCCACAATAGAATTCTGCTCCTCTCTGCAAGAGCCGTCTGCTCTCTTAACAGCTGAGCCTCAGCCCTAGCCATGTTTTCAACTTTTACTTCTAGACTCAATACAACTGCCACCACAATACACTGACTTTAGGGGTGGTTCGGCTGGCATTCTGATCTGACTGCCTTGATTAGACACAGGGCAGTCTTTTATAACTCAGTAGTGTGCAGGGGTATTTGATGCCCAACAGATCAGGTGATCCAAATGCTGTCTTCATTGTATTCCTCTGGGAGTGTTTTGTTACCACTTTTTGTTAAAATAGGCATGTGAATACCATAGCAACTAAGATATAAATCTTGTTGAATTGCATCATTGTACTAGAAACGACTTTAACAGAGACCGAGTTTTAAAAAAAGAAAAAAAGAAGAAAGAAAAAAGAAGAACACGGAGGGGAAGAGTTAAGGACTCAAGGTGGATGATAAAAGTATTAAATCACCCAAACTTCTAGATTTGGATTTAAATTTCAGTCACTTTGTTACTTTTCAAATGCAGGAGCAACTTAACAGGAAAAGGAAGCCGGTGGGGCAGGTGGCCATCAACCACGAAATACTATTACTAGGTGTAGTTTCTCTACCATATTGTCACCTCACGCCGCAGATAAGAGCCCTGGGAAGAAAGATATTGGAAGCCCAGAAGCTAGCTCAAGTAGCTGCTTAGTTTGGCACTAATGGAAACCTCTCTCCCTGGAGTCCTGAAACCTTTCCAATCACACGAGGTAAATAGCTGCGTTAAAGGACTTCAGTAAGACAGGCCCAGCACAGTGCACTCCACCCTTCCTGGTGGCTCAAGTTATGAGAATAACAAGTTTCTCAGGGGTGCACACGTGAGAGGGCGAGGGTCCTTTGCTGGGGCGGCATGCCTGCAGAACAGCCCAAAGCTCGGGTTCCTGGGTTTCTGGAATGCTGCCCCAGCTCCAGGCAACGCATGTGGCTGCTATGCACCGCGGCTGCCAGGCTGGGCGAGGGCACCCGGGCGGCCGCATGGCGCTTGCTCCGGGTGGTGGCAGCTGCGCTTTGTCTGCAGCAGGAGAGTGAGTCACCCGGCCCGGCGGTCCGTCCCAGAGCCGGGCGGACGCTCGCGCCCCGCGGCGGCGGAGGCGGCGGAGCGATCCGGGTAGGGGCAGCTCGGAGGCGCAGCTGCGCGTCCTCGGCTCCCGCCCGCTCGAAAACGCCGCCGCCCGCGCGCTCCGCTCCTCCTCCGCCCGGGAACGTAGTCAGCGGTTCGCGCCGCCGCTCGCCCATTGGCCGGCTGCGCGCGTCGCGTCACAATGGAGCGGCTCCGGGGCGGCGAGCTGGCCAGCGCCGGGGCTTCCCGCTGAGCCGCAGTCGCCGGCGGAGTGCGAGCGCCGGCCGCTCGGCGCGCCCCGGCCGGGCAGCGCGGGCCCGGGGGGCTCTGGGCGCCAAGGTAGGTGGGGACAGTGGAGCCGGGCTTGGGAAGGGGACAGGGCAGCAGCAGCAGGTGGGGGCAGCAGGGCAGGTGCGGTTACCTGGCCGAGCCTCACCTGGGAGTCCCGCTCGGGGCAGGTGGCACAGTCACCAGCTGAGTAGCGGCCGCGCGGCTCCCACGCCCCCAGGGAAGGGAGGGCGCGGTCCCTACCCGCCACCTCTCCTGGATGCTGGCTGGGGTCATTCGGGGCGAGAGGAGGGGGCGGCCGCGCCCAGGCGGTCCCTTCGTTGTTCCTGCGGCTGATCGCGCACCTGTGTGTGTCCCGGGGACTGCAGGAAGAGGACCCTTCTTCTCCACCCGGGGTCTCCCCGCAGGTGAGTGTGACTCACTCAAGGGGGTCCCCATTGGGTCGCCACCGTTTGCCCCCTGCCCTGGCGCCTCCTGGCGACAGACATTTTATGCTCTTGGGTATTTTACCGGCCTACAACTGTGATGTTAGAGTTTGAGCTAGAAGGGGTCAACTCATTTCCATTTAAAGACTCAATGGTTCCTCCTCCTGGGCTGCAGGTGCTGACAGGTCAGAAGGAAAGAGCTCCTTAATCTGTGTCCTCGACTGACTTCCCAAAGTCCATAGGTTGCCTGTAGTCACATGACGTTTGTAGAACACTTTGGTGCGTGGTCAGGAAAAACCATCATGGGGACGGACCCCTTGCTCCCGTCACCCCAGAGAACAAACCTAAACGTAAAAGTCAATACCAATGTGTGGATTTTCTTGAATACATTTTACCTTGCCTGAAAACTTAACAGAAAAAAATTGCTATATAAAGATAAGAGTGAAAGTTTTAAAAATTGTAAATATGAAACCAATTTAGGTCATTTATTGTCTGTATATCAAGAAGAAATTAGAGGCTGGGAGTGTGGCTCTGAGGGTCTTAGCAGGGGCAAGGCTGAGAGTTCAGTGCTCTCCAAAGTCCTGCCACTGTTACATATAGTAATAGTAAAAGTAAAAATAACAGTGTGTGATTTTACTGGACAGCTATGTATGTGCTAAGCCTCAATCTAGACTGAAGTATGTATGGAGAAGTAAGATATAACTTCCAGTACCGTCACATGCTTAAACTCTGCTTCCTAAGAACCCAAAACGTTGAGTTTTGGAAGCTAAGTCACTTTCTTTTGCCCTGAGCTTTTCTAGTCTGCAGGTCCACTCTTGAAGAGAATAAGTCATGACAGTTAATCCCCCAGGTAATTGGGCCTGTGTGATTTAAAACCTTAAGCCCTAACATGTCTGATGCTGCTATGAACTAAAAATCCAGCATGGAAAAGCAGAGTTGTCAGTGAGCACACCTTGAGTCATGCAGTTTTTCTTATGCCTGGTTTCCAAAGGGACACACACACACACACACACACACACACACACACACTTTGTGTTAAAATTAGGCTGAGTGTTCTTTGAAATTCCTGTAGGTTTTGTTTGGTTCTGTTTTGTTTTCTGATCAGAAAGTTGTTCCAACATGAACCGAAAATACATGTGTTCACACTATGAGCGATTGTATTTGACATGTTGAGATAGATTTGTTTTTTAAGCTCACTGGCCATCCCCACCACTATTTCCTATTGCTGTTTTAATTTTCAGAATCCTCAGAATGTTTCAGAAACATCAACATGAATTAAACAAAGCTCTAAGCAATAAAATTTGGGAAGGACACCAGGTGACCTAAAGTGTCTTAGATGACCATGTGGCTGCCCCCCATGACCTGACATTTTTCTTTTTGGTTTGTCTTCTGAATTTGAAAAAGGAAAGGTTTTTTTTTTTTTTTTTAAACATACAATTCATTCTTTAGAAAATTTTAACTTAAAAACTGCTTAAAATTTTCTCCTAGTAGTATTTTGTGTTCATTTTTATTGTAACTACCCTGCAAAATCCAATGCCTGGGTTTTATTTAGTATCTTTCAAGTTGAATTTCCATTTTCTTTTTCTCCCTCCCAGCATCCATCTGTTGCCCTCGGATATTATCAGAAATGGATATGTTCTGATTCTGTTGTTTCTCAACACTGGTGGATGGTTGCTTGGCTTGTTATAGAGCATACTTTCCACTGGTGTGCCAGCAAACAGCTTTGTGTTTTTGTGTGCCACAGAACAATTGTGTGGTCACCTAGAGGAACCATGGCGGCCCCAGTGTGGTATAGAATTTCCTAAAGTGATTGTGAATCACATCCCAGTTCATCCTGACTGTTTCATGTTTGCAGCTTTCTTGCCGTTACCTACATCCAACCTATGTGTCAACTTATTTCCTTTTTCAAAAAAGTTACGTATTGTTACTGTGCACATGTGATGTGTGTGTGTGCACTCTCTTGCATTCTACAACACACATGTGGAGGCCAGAGGACAGCTTTGTGGAGTCTCTTGCACCTGTATGTGAATTCCAGGGGTTGAACACCAGAGTCAGGCTGGTACAGCAACTGTATTTACCTACTGGGCTCTCTTCCCAGCTCCCTTCACACCTTCATTGGTTTAGTTTGCTCTGCAAAATAATAACTTTACCAGACATAAATAACCTGGTTTTCTTTTTCTGGATCATTAAGATTGATCTTAAATCAAATCGGACTAACTCCGCTGACACCTCCATGCTCTAATCATCACTATTCATTTAGAAACTGAGCAACATGGTAATAGTGAACTCCCTGTCTGAGATTTCCCTTTCTGCAGACTTCTACTCACTTGCATCACATTTGAAGTTTACTCCTTCTGGCTGCTGTGAAAGGGAAGAAAATGGGTGTCCAGCATCAACCTTGACCTTTCCTTTTCACTTGTGGACCTTCGTACTGCCTTTGATGTGGGTCACGTGACTCTCCTTGCCCCTTTCCAGACTTCCTATTTAAACTGTATCTGTTGCTCCTTGAATTCAGACCACTTTACAGTTCTTTCCTGTCTGGCCCACCTTTCCACAGTGCCTCTCTGCAGTGCCTGCCATTAAACACAGGAACTGCTCATGCAGGTTATTTTTCTTGATTCTGGCCGTAACTGAGATTTTGTTTTGCCCATCTCTGGTGGAGACTGGATTCTTTACTGTTACATGTCATTGTCCTTATTTCTGTCCTTATTTCTGACTCAGCTTCCTTATTTTCTCTCTTCAAATCTTTTTTTCAACTTTTTTTAACATTCTGTCATCACATACAAAATCTGCAATTTTCTAGTCAGAATTACTCAGACTTTGCCTAAGATCATGAACCTTAGGGGGATGGGGGGTGGACTTGCACCTGACCTTTGCCATCGCTTTGGATGAGTTGCTGGCTTAGTTAAGATTAGCTCCCAGTCAGAGGTCACAAAACAATGACCTAAACAAAGAGATGTTTGCTTTCTTTTCACATTAAAGTAAGAGAGGTAATAGACAGCTAGCCACGATGATAATGCTTGTAATCCCAATATTTGGGACACCAGCACTGGAGGATTGCTACAAATCCAAGGTAGCCTGGGCTACATGGTAAGATCTTGTCTCATCCCTGAACCCCCTCCCCTCCACACACACAAAAGTTATAAATGGAGAAACAAGGGGTATATGGTGGCTCTATTGTCTCCTGGGAGGATTGGTTCCATTTATTGTTTCTGCCATACATAGTGTGAAGCTTCACCCTTATAGTCCAAGGTGAAGCTCTAGTTACCACAACCTAGTTCCAGGTGGCAGCAAGGAGGGGAAAGGCATCAGCTTGCAGTCTCCAGAAAAAACTTGTTATGAGCTTCCAAATGCTACATCTCATTGCCTACAACATAGTGCCCATCATTGCCATACTTGGTCCCAGGCACAGAGTACAGGCTAGTTCACATGCTTAGGAAAAATGGGGATGGCAAAGTGAGTATTCGAATGCTATAATCATTATGCACTGCATGTTTCTTTACTTTCTGAATTTATTTTCTTTGTGTGAGGGAGACGTGTGTGTGTGTGTGTGTGTGTGTGTGTGTGTGTGTGTGTGTGTGTGTGTGATATGACAGCTTCCAAGAGCCATGTTTTCTTCCTCCACATTGTTTTTTAGGTGTTACTTGTTCTACTGCTGTTTTTGTCTTTACCTGCCCAGGAGAGCTGGGGTGGGGAACATAGGCAGGCAGCTGCATCTGTGAGGGACCTAACTCAGGTCACCAGGTTGTTTAGCTAAGGCCATTGACCACTGTCACCCTTCTGTCTTGTTTCTTAATAAGAGATTCTTAGGGATCTTAGGGTTTTGTTTTTGTTGTTGTTATTGTTTTTATAGACATTATCTTAATGTGTAACTCTGATTGGTCTGGAACTAACCATGTAGACCAGGCTGGCTTTGAATCCACAGAGACTGGTGTGCTTCTGCCTCTGAAGTGCTGGGACAAATGGCGTGTGCTACCATACCTTGCCTAATATGTTCAATGCATACTTTCAATCTTAAAAATTTTAGGGGGCTGGAGAGATGGCTCAGCGATTAAGAACACTGACTGCTCTGCTCTTCTAGAGGACTTGAGTTCGATTCCCAGCACCCACATGGCAGCTCACAACTGTCTGTAGTTCCAGTTCCAGGCAAACACTAAGGCAAATAAATTAAAAAGTTAAAAAAAATTTTCATAAAATTTTAAAATCTGCTGGGTGTGGTGGCATATGCCTTTGATCCCAGCTTTCAGCACTGTGAGGATCTCTGCGTTCCAGGGCAGTCAGGGATAAATATATAGTTTCAAAACAAGCAATGTCAAACAAACATGTTAACATACTATGTATGTGTCAATAAATGTCTTTATAACCCTACGTATTTCCTCTATGAAATGTTCCCAAGATGTCACATCATTGGTTTCAAATCTTATTTTAAATATTTAAGCATTTGCCCTAGTTGGTAGCTATCATATTATTGGATAATACCTTGTCATGAGAGAGAAACGGATGTTTGAGTGGCGGAAGCAATGCTGGTTGTTATTTGTTGAGATGGGGTCACTGTATGTAGCTCTGACTGTCCTAGAATTCTCTATAGACAAGGCTGGGTTGATCTCACAGACAACTGCCTGCTTCTGTCTTCTGAGTGCTGGGATTAAAGATGTGAACCACTACACCAAGTTTAGCAATGTATTATTTCCTTGATGTCAGCATGTATTTCTTAGATTAAAAACAGTATAGGTTGATAGCTTATGAAATCAAATGGATCTAGGCAGGAATTCTGAATCTGCCACTCCCTAACTATAAAGCCTCTCACTCACTGGATATATACAGCCCTTCACTCAGTGTGTATATAATATCTCACTCTCAGAATATAGCCTCTCACTCACTGGGTATGTATAACCTCTCACTCAGCTTCCTTATGTGTAAACTGAGGTAGTAAGGACACGTGGAGAATAGGGGGAAACATTTTATATAAAATGTGTAATACTGTGTCTGGCAGAGGAAGTGATAACTTTGCCATTTTAGTTTGGACTAGTTTTTTCCATGAACCCTCCTTTCAATGAACTGTTACTCTATTTTAAAAGTTATTTTTGTTTGTTTTGTTTTGTTTTTTTCAAGACATGGTTTCTTTATGTAGCCCTAGCTGTCTGGAACTCACTCTAGACCAGGCTGGCCTCAAACTCAGAGATCCGCCAGCCTGTGCTTCCCAGTGTGTTGAGATCAAAGGCATTTGCCACCACCAGCTAAATAAAAATATTTTTTATACTGACCATTGTTGTAGGTATCCAAGTGAATGCCCTTAACTTCTAAGTCAAATTTAATGAGATTGTCTCCAAAGTCAGTTTATAGCCCAAACAGCAACAAAATTATTCCTGTATCATTTGATCAAAAACCATACCTCTCCATTCCTCAGCCTTGAGGCGAATAATTTTTTTGGATCATATACTAATGAGTCATAATTCTTGATAAAGTTCCATGGTATTTCTAAGCAACTATTAATCACTTGCTGCACATCAGATGCTGTGCCAGGTCCTAGGAAAGCAATGGTAAACAAAACCCCACCTGGTCTCACAGAGGTGCTGGGTTATTGAAAAAGTCAGACAAGCAGCTGCCGAAGGCAAAGGAGACAGTCCATGTGGTCATTGTTAGGAAGGCCACCAAGGAGGCTGTGAATGCATGCACAGAGGTAGGTGCTGTGCTCAGAGACTGGGTGGTGACTTTAGAGGCAAAAACTGACCCACAAGCTGCAGTAATTAATGGAGGCAGTTATAGTGGCTTGAAATTAGCTCAGATGTGATATAAGCAGCTTAGGTAGGGACCTGCAGATTCTGTCCCGGCTTCATCCAAGGGAGGCATTGTGTTCTCTTTGGAGATGTCATTCAAATCAGTGACTGTAGAGATGGAGAGGCAGTAGAGTGATAATAGGGTACTTGACTCTCACATACCCACTCCTTATCCCCTCCCTCACACATGGAGTATAAAATGAATACGTATAAAGCACAGCTTCACTGTGTGATTCTGGAAAGGGGCCCACAAAGATTGGGAATAGTTTAAAACCTTTCACTGCTCATTTGTGTTGTACTAGCAAACTGTACATACAGGTGGCTTTTTGACACATCAAACAGATGCATCAGAAGTCACCTTTAACCATCCACTGCTTAAAAGCCTACATTCCAGTGGCCCAGTCTTGTTTCTACCATGGTGGGAGACCCACAGAGGGCTTCCTCCAAGCTGGATGCAGAGACTGGAAAGAAAGTATTTCCCTGTTTGTTTGTACTATATTATTATTATTATTATTATTATGTATACAATGTACAGAAGATGGTACCAGATCTCATCATAGATGGTTGTAAGACACCATGCACCATGTAGATGCTGGAAATCAAACTCAGGACCTCCTGAAGAGCAGTCAGCACTCTTAACCTCTGAGCCATCTCTCCAGCCCCTTTTTATTTATTTATTTGTTTGTTTGTTTGTACTTTTTTAACTCTACTGGATGGGCAAGGATAATAAGTAAGATCCTTTCAGAGAGTCTCATCTGCATCATTCCTAGCAAATAGAATTTAAAGGATGTGGACCATTCAGAGACCATTTGTAAAGAGTCAGCTGCACTGAAAATGACCAGAGTGGCAAGTATTGGCAATACACCAGAGGGCTGGCTGAGGTGGCCTATCTCAGGGCCAGTGGGCTGTCCTGGTGTCCAGTTCTTCTGTGGCTTTTAGGTTTGTGTAGACAGGAAGCAAGTTTGGCAGGAGATGACATTGGCAGGTACATTGGCAGGGAATGCCATTTGTTCTGGTCCTGTCTAGCACAGCCAAAAAAGGACAAGTGAGGAAATGTTTACTCTTTCAGTCTCTGCAAGTAGCTTGAAGGAAGCGCTCTTTCTGTGGTCTCCTACCATGATAGGAGCACAGCCAAGCCTTAAGGGGGACTGTCAGCCACTGGACTGCAGGATTTTTTTTTTTTTTTGAGGAGTGGATGCATTTAAGGTGAGTTCTATGAATTTGAAGATTTCTAAAATTTATCTCTCTAGGCAAAATTAGATGAACGTTGCTGGCACAGTTTCAGTGCTGAGATGACATCCTCAGGCGAGTCATGACTTGTCTCTCAGCTGAGTCTGTGAGTCATGTTGCAGTTTCTCAAGGTATCAGATTGGGGGGGGCAGTTGCTCAGGTTCTTAAGATCACTCTCTGGCCATTTATTTTGTGCCCCCTCTATCCCCAGTTGCCGGAAGTTTGTGTGACCATCCCCGAAGTATCTTTGTGACTGTGGCTTCTTGCTTTGACCTGAAATTCATCTCAGCGGTGTTCTTAGGTCTTTGTTCTGTGGAACCTGACAGATGAGCTTGTCAGTCTTCCCTGATGGATGTGCCTGATAATGATGATGACATCCCTCAGGGAAGGGTCATCTCAATTGTGATCTCAAAGGACCCTTCTCTGACCACCTTAAGTGAAGCACTGGTATGCGGTGATACATTGTGTATTTAATAAAAATAGTCTGGTATGTCAGAGAACAGAGCCGTCGAGCCGTCTCTCCATCCTTTTGGTTTTGGTTGGTTGTTTTGTTTCGCTTTGTTTTGTTTTGTTTTGTTTTGTTTTGTTTTTGACACAGTGTTTTCTGCGTAACAGTCCTGGCTGTCTTGGAACTTGCTTTGTAGACCTCGAACTCACAGAGATCCTCCTGCCTCTGCTTACCAAGTGCCAGGAGTAATAACATGTACAACTGCCTGGATATTAGGCCTTGAACTCACAGAGATCTCTGTCTCCTGAGTGAAGGGATTAAAGGCATGGGTCACCACTCCCTGACTTCATGAGTTGGCTGTGGGTAACTGTGTCCTCTGATATTCCAGACTAATCTTATTAAATATATTAATATATCACCACCCTGGTACCCTGCTCTCCCATGCTTGTCAGTCTTTCATACCTTTGTTGAGGTTGGTTTGCCTGTATGCTGTTCCCCATACTGACAGCAGAATGTAAGTTCTGTGAAAGCCGACTTTGTCTCTCTGTTCCTCATGAGCCCCTTTGCCTGCCAAGAAGGGAGCTTGTCAGAACTGGCACATGTACTAGTGGACAAATAATTTGATCCTTTGGGGCATTAACTTGGCCTATGTACCTGCTTCACAGAATAAGTGGGCCTGGAGTTAGTGCACCGATGATTTTTTTTTTTCTTCACAAAATGTGTTTTCTTTTAGGTCCCCACCCCCTTTAAAATAGCCAAACATTTACTGGAATTCATTCATTTCTCTTGCTGTCTACCCCTCTATACTTCTGCTTATATCACTTCCTCCCCACACTCTTCCTCTTTGACATCTTCTCTGTGGGAGTCCGTGCTAGGAATACCCGTGATTATCTTCCAATGGATACTTAATTTGTAGTCCTGTCCCTCTCTCCCCACACCATCCTGAGGTGCACACTGCAGAGGTCTTTTAAAAAGGCAAATCTTATCATATCAGGGTGGCTCCCAGGTGTGCAGAATCATAAAGTCTCCCTTTGGCCTTTGCAACTGTTCAGCATCACCTGTTGCCACTCAGCAGTTTCTGTGCCCCAGGTGATTGTGCCATGGACATGGTGTATACACTCATGCCCCACCTTAAGCCATTTGTAATACATACAGGGAGTTGGTAGGGACAAGATGGGGTGATGTTTCTTCCTGTTACCTGAGTGCTCTCAATAGGCCAATGTTCATCTTTCAAGCCCTATTCTTCTGAAGACCTTGGCTGGCTTTTTCTTCTACCCTCCCTGCCCTACCCCCTCTCCATGCTGCCTCTGGTCCTTGTATAGGGCTGATGCTAGAGATCAGTCTCCTGTCTGGTGCTCCTTCAAGGTGATGAATGTGTTTTACCTTCTGGGCTTCCTTGGACTGGGCCTGACATGCTGTGAACATTGCGTGACTATATTCAGGGGAGAGCCAGGGAAGAAGTGCTTGCACACTCCCCATTGTAGAGACTGATTTGACGGACATGCTTTCGACTGGTGTTTTGGAAGAAATCTATTTAAAGGTTAGAAGTTAAAAGACACACTATAAATGCTGTTCATAGATGCCCTACTTAGGTTTCTGTTGCTGTGGTGAAGCACTCATCAAAAGCAACTTAGGGGGGGCTGGAGAGATGGCTCAGCGGTTGGGAGCGCCGTCTGCTCTTCCAGAGGACCCGGGTTCGATTCCCAGCACCCACATGGCAGCTAACAACTGTCTGTAGTTCCAGTTCCAGGCAAACACCAAGGCAAATAAATAAATAATAAATAAATAAAGTTTTAAAAAAAAAAAAAAGCAACTTAGGGAAGAAAAGCATGTGTTTGGGTCACAGCTACAGTTCATCATGAGAGAAGACAGAGTAGGAACCTAGAGGAAGCAGCTGATGCAAGGCAATGTAGGGGTGCTGCTTACTGACTTGCTCACCATGGCTTGCTCAGCCCGCTCATAGAACCCAGGACTACCTGCCCAGGGTAGCACTACCCACAGTGGACTTGGCCCTTCCCCATCAATCATTAATTAAGAAAATGCCAATAGTCCAGTTTGATGGAGACAACTCTTCAGTTGAGATTCCCTCTTCCCAAGTGACTTTAGTCTGTGTCAACTTGCCAAAATGGCAGCCTGGTATGGGATGGAGAATCCCTGAATTTGTGATATTGAGTATGAACCTAATTTGAAGTTTCAGATTTGGTGACAGATACTGGAGACAGCTTTTGTACTTTTCTGGCATAATCCTGACCTTTTCTTTCTATCAGAAGTCAGTTTTCTAGAGCGGAGCCAGTGAGTGTCTGCTTTTGTCATATGTGTAAAGACAGAAGCTAACATTTTCATCATTACTTTGTAAGTAAAAATATGACATTTCTGATGACATAAATATTTTAAAAATAACTTAAATATTCCAAATACAAGCTAAATTAAGTACCAAAATGGCTTGGTGTCTATCACTGTTTATTCAAAAAGCATTTTAAACATTTGCTACAAAAGTCAGGAATTTTTTGCAGTTTTGATAATGAAACGCATTTACTCTGAAGCTCAATGTGGGTGTAACATGCATATGCCTAGAAGTGTTAGCCTTGGTTAGCATAGCATACTCTTTTGACACATATATACAAGCACAGTATATATAATGTATTTCACAACTTTCACAACTAAGCTCTAAATACTATAGAATGTTTAAAAGTTGAGTTTTACTCATATACAACTAGCAATATCAAGTCTATTAAAACCTAGATGACTGATGTGGTGGGATGGCTCAGTGGATAAACTTATCTGCCACCAACCCTGAAGACCTCCATTTGATCCCTGGAACCAATAAGGTGCCAGGAGAAACTCGGAAGTTCTCCTGTGGCCTCACATAGGTGCCATGGTCACAAACACACACTTATACATACACTCACACACTCACATTCACTCACACATACTCATACATACACAAAGACAGGTTAATATTTTTTTTAGAAAACAATTCCTTCATAAGATATATAGACTTAAAAGCTTATTTGCATGTGGCTAGGAATTATTGCCAAAATAAGATTAATCAACTGCTTAAGAAATCTTGACACATAACTGAGAGAAGAAACCAGAGCAAGATAGTCTTTTAAACTGTTGAGTGCTTGTCACAAGTTATTTTGTGATTGATAGTGGGGGTAGGGGTGTAACTCATAGGGAGGGGGCATGATTGATTGAGAGGTGATTGATAGTGGGAGGTGGGAGTGTGATTTATGGGGCTTGTGGCATGACTGATACTGGGGGGCATGGTTGATGGGGGAGGGGTCCCCAGCCTTGTCTTCCTGAGCTCATAGATACTTCTTCACACTTGCCCCAAACCAAGAAACAGCAAATCTCCCCAAAGTTAGAGGCCTTGCTTCTTGGTCACTGAGTCTTCTCATTTCCTCCACTCCTATAACCCTAGGGGATTTCAAAATGACACTTTGCTCAGTGATCTGAAACTTGTATCCCCAAGGCAAGACACCATGAGCTGACTTTTGAGAACAGGCTTGCCCTTCTTTTGTAATGTGAGAAAATGGTTTGAGAAAGAGAAATAAAGAAAATAGTTTGGGGCTGAGGGGCACCCCACACCAAGCTATCAGTGACAGAGATAATTTCAGGCAAATATTTAGAGATGGATCCTATCAGAATACCTCTCTTTACAAAAGTCTCTCCCCAGCCTTATACCTGCTTTGAAGAGCAATGTTTTGGATGTTCAAAAACAAAAACCCTCTTAATCAAATCAGCTGTGAACTCTTAGGGTCAGCTGAAGGGGTGATTTCAAAGGGTGCTCTTGCTTGAGGTGGGCAGAAGCTTTCAATAGGAGTGAGTGTAGCTGAGACAGTTATTCTTTGGAATACCCCCACTAGAGCTAAAAAATTGGATATCAAAATATTGCTATGAATATTGCATATAAGGACACAGGGGAAAAAAAAAAAAAAAACAAAAAACCCAAAACAGAACTTTGGCAAAAAAAAAAAAAAAAAAAAAAAAAAAAAAAAAAAAAAAAAAAAAAAAAAAAAAAAAAAAAAAAAAAAAAAAAAAAAAAAAAAAAAAATCTGAAAAAAAAAAAAAAAAAAAAAAAAAAAAAAAAAAAAATCAACAGATACTTAGCTGGTGATCAGCTGGGTCAACAGTTGATAGTTTCTATAATCATTGACTCTGGAACTCACTACATAGACCAGGCTTGCCGCCTCTATCTCCTGAGTGCTGAGACTAAAGGCCTATTTTATCAGGCCAGGTCTCTAAGAATATATCTTAATCTTATTAAAAAGGGGAAAGTTCAACATTTTATCAAGAACGTTAAATTTGTCCTCAGAAAAAGGTTATTTACTGCAACATGTAAACTTTATAGAGACTCAGGGTGTTTCCTTACGAGGTAGTGCAAGCTTAGAGGACTGTCTTAGTTAGGGCTTTTGTTGCTGTGTAGAGACACCATAACCACAGCAGTTCTTATAAAGAAAATACTTAAGTGGAGTGGGTAGTTTACACTCTCAGAGATTCCTTCCGTTATCATCGTGGTGGGAACATGGCTATGTGGTGTTGGAGTAATAGCTGAGAGTCCTACATCTTACAGGCAATAGGAAGTCAACTGTGTGGTGGATGGTATCCTGAGTATAGGAAACCTCCAAGTCCGCCCAAGTGACCCACTTTCTCCTACAAGGCCACACCCACCCCAACAAAGCCATACCTCCTAATGCCACGCCCTTCCCTGTGAGATGATGGGGGTGGGGCATTACAGTGGAACTACAAGGACTGAGAATAATTTGTGAGTGGGGCCTTTCTTGGGCCTTTCTGGGCTCGTGAATGCTCTAGTTCTCTGGTAGAGGACACTTGGCAGCTGATCTCAACTCTTCTCTCAACAATTAAGAGCAAATGTGTCCTCAACTTCAGGAGCATCACTAATTATATCTGTCATTTATATTAAAGCATTTATAAATTGGACATGTTGGTGCACACCTTTAATCTCAACACTCAAAAGGCAGAGGCAGGCAGATCTCTGTGAGTTTGAGGACAGCTTGGTCTACAGAGTGAGTTGTAGTACAGCCAGAACTCAGAGGAAGCCTGTTTAAATAAAAATACTAACATTCACATTTCTCCTGGTGATTTTATAGTGGCTCATTTTTTTTAAGGCTCACTTTGATTGGATTAGAAATATCTAATGTCTTTACTTCCTCAGAATTCACAAGTGAGAACCTAACCTCACAGGTTAGGCTTCTGGGAAGAGATTGGCTCAAGAGGGTGGAGCCCACATGAGTGGAGTGAGCAGTATATCCACACACAGGAGATCTGCTCTCCCACTTTGTAAGGTTACATTGAAACATCAGTGTTGGGGGGCAAGCCCTGGGCTGACCTCCTGCCAATGCTTTCTTGGAGAAATACAAATAAATCATAATTATTAACGTCCCCAGAAAAGGATGATCAAGAAGTCAAGATGATGGTCAGAAAGGGGGAAAAAATTAAAAACACCTGAGGAAGGTGGAAATTGTGAGAACTGTTATGGTTTTGTTTGATTTCATTTTTCAAAATGTTTTTTTTCTGTTTCCATCTTCGCTGCCCTGGAACTCACTCTGTAAACCAGGCTGGCCTCTCAGAGTTTCCCCTGCCTTTGCCTCCCAAGCCCTGGTATTAAAGATGTGAGCCACCACTGCCCTGCAGAGAGTGTTTCTTGTGGACACTGAGCTTCTTGAGGCCTCAAAGGAACAGAACTTTAGGTTTGAAGACCTGACCATGTAGATGGGAGAAGCAGCAACCTGGAAAGCCTGCTTTTCCTTTCAGCAGACACAGTGACTTCCTTCCTCCCAGTGACACAAAAGTCACTCCCACCCAGGAATTTCCTCTGGGCACATTTTATAGAGGAGCTTGGAAGATAAGCTCCTCTTGAAAGTACTCATCACGTGGCTTATCTTCTCAGCCACACTTCCTTAGCAGATGTCTAAGAGTGCTTTTGGTGCTGCAAAGTAACCAAGTTAAAATTAGTTGTCATCATCCACACCTTGGATCAGTATATGGTTTCCAAAAGTAAGTAGCAGTTAACAGTTTTAATTTGCATATTTAATTTTTTTATTAAAATTCAGCTAGTTTTATAATCCAAGATGTCATTCTGTTTCCTGCAAACAATAGCATTTACTGAACCCCATTCTCTCTCTCTCTCTCTCTCTCTCTCTCTCTCTCTCTCTCTCTCTCTCTCTCTTGCTGTCTTGGAACTCACTACATAGACCAGGTTGGTCTCAGAGATTCACCTGCTTCTGCCTCCAGAGTGCTAAAGGCATACTCAACTACACCTGACCTGCATTAATGAATTTTATAACTTTCTGTTGTTGATTTAATGACAAAGCCTACTTTTCCTATTACGCTCAACCTTTAATGCATCCGATAGAGGAAACTCTAGCCTTTTCTCTTGTAATGAGCCAGAGGCCACTTTCCCAGCCTCACCTCCACCCTGAGTTTGGGATTTCTAGCCTACTTTTTCATCTCTGTGCCTGTTGCCATGGTAAAGAACATCGTCAGAATGGAAATCATATGTAATAAGTGTCGTTGTCATGGCAGAACTGGAGCAACCCACTGGAAGGGATGCTGGGCTATGAGCTGATGCCCTTTGTCCTTTCCCTTCCCAGGATTAACCCAGGAGAAGAATGACCCACAGCAGTCTGTGAAGAGTCTACAGTACAGATGTTGAATGCTTACCATTCATAATACATTTTTTCAACCTAATCTTGAGTGGAGATCTGCCTGCTTAGGATGTCCCCTCTTCAAGGTACTTGGCTTTCATCAAATTTCTTCTATCTTCATAAAAAGCAGCCCTGAAGACTATTAGTCTATGGTATTTTGCTCCTTACTCCTGAATTTTTCAATGCAGCCAATCAATGTATGCTTATTTTATGCTTGTTTTAAAATTACAATGAAATGGTCTCTGGATTTTGTGAAACTTTGTGATTTCTGTAAGACTCAGCAGCTGTCCGCACTTTGTTTTTAGCCAACATGCGTGTTCACTCTTTATACACTGCGTTTGAGGGATCGTGTTGCCAGGATGCTTATGAACTACCCAAATACTAAGCAAAATGGCCCAGTTACTCAATTCTAAACAATTGTTTCTAAATTTATCTTATTATTTTAAATTTGGTATTGCTTATATTTTTGTTTGTTTAGGTGGTTAGGGTTAGGTACGATATGAAATAGCTTAATGCTGTGTTTTAGATTATAAAGTTACTATCGTTCATCTATTTTAGACCAAACCACATATGCATTTTATTAGCTTGGTTACAAATGAAGATGAAAGTGATTGTAATATAAATGCTTATATGTTATCAAAAATTAATTACTAGGAACACTACTAGAAGCAAGAGTGTGAGAAGCATAAACCTAGGGTGACATGACAACACAATTTCTCTTGAGCCACACTTCAGACTAGCGCAGGAACTTTGGAGCTAATAGACAGTTGCTGTATGGGTCTACTGCTCTGTAATAGGAGAGCTCAGCTCCCTTTTTCTGGGCTCCTTTCTTTGAACCTAATGACCTTGCGTTCGCCCATTTCGTTGGTTGGTTGCTCTGATGGTTCTAACAATGAAGGTGTGTCTGGAGTCAGTGGCACCCTTCATTTTAACATACCTTACAGTGCATCCACTTCCCCAGACAGCTTTTTCTCTTTAGCTTGAAGGGGAGGAAGGCATTGGAACAGGACCTGGAGTATCCAGGCTGACTCTGGCCCAAGTGTGGACCGAATTGTGCTTGGAAACTCCTTTTGGGGCCGGGGAGTGGGGAAGGGGGAAGGGTTTCTGTGTGGCTGTCCTGGAACTTACTTTGTAAACCAGGCTGGCCTCCAACTCAGAGATCCACCTGCCTTTACACCCCAAGTGCTGGGATTAAAGGTGTGAGCTACCACGCCTGGTTGCAAACTCCTTTTTAACTCTGTGCCCAGCACATGGCTTTCCAAAGAATGAATGATTCAAAAAAAAGCAGAAATGTGACACCAGGTTTGTTTAGGCAGTGTCACTGGCTGTACTGGAGGTAAAGGAAATCATCTTGAGAGACCTTGATGAGATGGAGTAGAAGAGATTAATGTCAAAGAAACTTGAGGGGAAAGAACAAAGCTAGGTTTGACTGTTCCTTTTATCAGAAGGATCCTATTCTGGTTACTGGTCAAGTGTGCTTCCGACGTTTACCGTTTTTAGTGTAACTCCCTCATTTTGTCATCTTTCAGAGGGGAAATGGATCAAGTTCTCCCTCTGAGTCCTCAAATGTTGTGTTATTCTCCAAGAGAATGTCTTACCATCCATGAGGTCTGAAGAAAGTAGAGTTAGTTCTGTGGGGAAATAAGAGTCTTGCCGGGGTAAGGTTTGCTGTTGCATCTAGGAAGCTCTACTGTCCAAATGGCTCATTGTCTTCCAAGAGCTAGAACACCACGGGCGAGATTGGTGGGTTTTATGGCCCAGGAGAACAGAGGCTGCATTTATGAGGAGTCTCCTCTTTCATAGGCCACCATTCACTGATACCTTGTGAGTGGAGGGAGATGTTATTGCTTTGATGTTATCATCAATGCGGAAGTAAGAAAGTCAGCCAGCAGGAATCATTTTTGTTTTGATTAATGATGAAGCTGGCTTCCTGAGAGGCTGCATATCTTGGCAATGTTAAGGTTGATGATGGTAGAGGATAAGAGTTCATTTTCAGCCTCCTTGTGGGCATCAACTGTATGCTGATTTGGATACTGATTTGAATTAAAAGGGTTGGCAGTGCCAAAACTCTTACATTGATAATTTGAAGTTGATATAGTAGTACATGCCTGTAATTCCAACACATTAGACTCAGAGGCAGTAGTAGTGTGGGTTCAAGGGGTTAACTTCAGCTACATATGGAATTCCAGGCCTGTCTGGGCTACATGAAACCCATCTCAAACACAAACAGGCTGGGAATATAGGTCCAGATCTCTCTTACTATGTAAGCTGTGGTGTGGCATGCCCCCACCACTCATGAAGGTGAAGATAGGAAACACAGAAGTTCAGTGTTGTCTTTGGCTGCAAGGGACTTAGAAGGCAACTGGGGATAGGGACCTAAATGATAGAGAGGTAACTACTGATAATTTCAGTAACTACTTTCCTGATATTGATAATCATCTCAATTTGTGGAATGCAGCCTTTAAGGATAACCTTTAAAAGATGTTAACATTTCTAGGACATTTGAAACTTGGGTATAAAGCTGGCCACTGTTGTACACCAGAGAGAGGGGACTGACCAAAGAAAGATACTGGCTTTGAACATGCCTATTTTTCATGACTTCCAGTTGATTCTTGTTCTTGAACCCATGCTCACCTTTAGGCCAGCTTCTAGACAGAGGAGCCCTCTGCCTAGGCAAGCTTGTAAACTCTGGAGCATGGTTCTCACATGGCTCAGCTCTTGCCTCTGTAGCTCCCATGACTCAGGGCTATGGAACAGTCTCTCTGCCAGCCATTCTTTTATCAATAACTTGGGTTATCTTGTGTTGATTCAAGTCTTTTCAGTAGACACATGGATGTTATACTGAGTCATGTTTAATGGTTATAGAGGCTTAAATAAGCCACAGTGTTACGTTTGGCCTGATCTGTAAGACCCCCACCACCACCACCTTGACCCCAAACCCCCACCCCACCCAGGGTTGTTGTCAGCATTAAATTAACTGACAGAAAACACTGAAATTCCCGAATGTTATCATTCCCTCATGAAGTGCTCAGATGTTTTGACTGCACTGAGTTTATCCCTGATTTTTGTCTCCCCTCAACAGCCTCCAAGAGGCTGGTTCCTCAAACACATCTTTTATCTGTCTGCCTGAGAATAACAAGTAGGGAAATCTCTACCTTGTCTATTGACAGACATGTATCAGTTCAGTAACGAGGCTCTCATCGATTTTTTTTTCGTGTGAAAGTAGAATCAAATTCCTGCTGTGAAATTAGGTTGGCATAGTTGTCTTAAAAGGAAGAATACAAATATATTGGGTTTTTAGGGTGTTTAAAAAAAGATTTGTTGATTTTATTTTATGTATGTGTACTTTGCCTGCATGTAAATGTACTACATGCATGCCTGGCACCTGCAGAAATCAGAATCAGGTGTTGAATCCTCTGAAACTAGAGCTGTGAATAGATGTAAGCCATCGTGTGGGTTCTGGGAACCAAACCTGAGTAATTTCTAAGAGTATCAAGTAGTCTTAACTACTTATCCATCTCTCCAATCATAGAGAAAATTATTAATAGGTCCCAGAATCAGAGCAGAATAGCCCATGAATTTCAATGTTGTTCCACAGATGAGAAAACATTTGTCAGTGCACATATTGAGATGTGGAGATTATAAATAACCTTGGGAAGTATTTGCTGCTAATTGGTCTCCATGGGTGTCAGTACTCGAGATACTCAAAGAAACATACTTCTGGAAGGTTAAAAAAAAGTATTTTACTTGTTAGATGTCTTAAACTTTGCCTTGTTTTTAGTCTACTTGAGAGGTAACAAAGTTTGTGACTTTGCCAGTCTTATTACTTAACAGTCTGTTAAAAGAAAGTTGATTCTATTATGACCTTACTTTTGAGAAAGCAAACAAGACATAATGTTTAATGTGTGCTTGTGGCAAATAAGAGGTCAGGTTATGCAGGGACTGTGTGCTATAGGAATTTGACTGGAAACTGGAAGAAAGGAAGTTAAGTTCTTGGTCCATCCTTTGTGTCTTTCCTCTCCAGTATTCTCAGGGTTGTTACATATTATGGTCAAGTCTTAAAAAAAAATATTTTTAAACAAAATGTTTCCTCCTCTCATAAAATTTTTATTTTGGTGTTGTATTGTTCCTGTGCTGGGGTCCAAAATGTTCTCTGTGTGTTTCTATGAATTTGACCTAATAATCTCATTTGGATTTACCAGGCTCAACAGCTGTTGCTTTCATCGACTATTGCAAAGTCGTATTAAGGTCTCAGATTGAGAAAACAAACCAAACAACCCTTCTCAGCATTGCCCTAGATTATTAAGAGATTTTTAAAAAATACAAACCTTTCCCCCAGTCCCTATGATGGTCATTTTCTTGTAATAAAACATACTATTAATGATATCCCAGAACACGTGTTACATAGGCTAAACATCTTTGCTCCTTTCCATGGAACAGTAATGTAGTTTGTAGAATGACATTTTCTGGGTAAATCCAGCTCTTCTCCTTTCTCCTGGAGCATGAAGAGACCTTAGTCCCTTTGTGATGTCAGTGGTGTCTGGTGTGATGTGATAGATGTTTGCCATTTGACCTTAAATGATCCTTTGACTTTGGCAAAGCAGAATGCAACCTTGAGAAGGTAGAGCCTTTGAAAGTGTCCTGGGGGAGTGTAAACACAAGATAATAGCCATTTCATTAGATTATTCTGCAGCTTTATTGGAAGAGGAAAACATATGTTGAATCTTGCCTTTTAATTTCATTATTAATTTTATTATTTGGTACAACAGGAATGTCTCAGAGGTCCTTTACAATAATAATACTAGCAATCCCCCATCAGCTGTCCCTCTGTCTGTCCAAGTCTAACATGGTGGAAAGTGTGGCATTGCCCTTACATTCCTCCTGGCTCGTTTTGTTGGCTATGACTACCATTCAATATCTGCACCATTTCTCTCTTTTCCTTTTGAGAGTTTTATTCTCCTCCTGTATTCAGGGCCAAAGCAATAGATTTCTTTGTTGTATCGTGATACAGCCAATGATTTGTGCATTTACAGGGAATGGTATGCTTCCCTTTCAAAGCCACCCTTAGAGACACAATCACATGGCTTATGACAGTTTTCAGGAAGGAGAATGGCAGCTGCTGTCCTTTTTTTAATCGGTAGGCTCAGAGGACCTGCACGATATACCCTGCACAGTGCATACCCAGAGGAGAAAGACACAGACACAGGACCCTGAGCTGTATGGCCCTTTTCCTTCCCATCATCCTGTTCACCTACCCAATGGTATATGGTTTCCCAACGCAGTTTTCACACATGGAATTCAGTCAATATGTTCTGTAAAAATATACCAAATGTCAGTGAACTTTGTAAAAACTAATTGTCCATTAATCTCTTCCCTACTAATAATTGTTGCATTACATGTATCATCAGAACAGTTTTCTGGCTTTTAAGTCAGTGACATTGTGAAGATCCAACTTAAAAAACAGCAGACCAGCAGTCAAGTAGATGTCCCGAAGAGCCCCATCATAGGATCACTGGAAATACTGAGGAAGAGGCATTGTAGGACTGGGAGAGGTGTGATAGAGTGCCTGTGAATGAGGTCATCTGCTCAGGATTTTCTGGGAAGCAACATAAGTATGGGCGTTGTCAGGAGCTGATCATTCTGGAAAGCACATGGGGATCCTTATAGTTTTGTATTTTATTGTTATAAATATTTCTAGTACAGTTTTTTTAAAAAAAAATAATTCAAATGTTGCTTGGTTGGACCTTAGAGCTTTGTTTACATGTATTAAGCTTAAGGTGGGGTCATGTGACATCCTCATTCCAACTGGAGGTCATTTCAGCTTTACCACCTGCATCTGCGCCACCACACCCCATGCACTGTGGTAGGTTCTGAAAGGCAAACACAATGACTGATTTTGTTGCAAACTTACATCACAGCCCATCCTCTTCAGCTTAGAATCCATTAATGGCTCATGCTGAAATGCTCAGAATGGGTATATTTTCCTTCTCTCCTCTCCCTCCTCCTGTTCCTTTACAAATGCTTTTCCTTGGAGACTTGAGAATGGACAACAAAAGATAAAAGCATGGTTGTAATTCCTTGGTGATGCGAAGGTGAGCATTCATGAGGGCATCTCAGTTCACCCCCCAGAAGCTTGAAAGAGCAGGCTGGTATACCAGAAAGTGCCACCCATCCAGGTAGAACGCCTCTGCCATGGTACAGCCTCCCAAGGCAGATTTCCTTTCTCAGATTTCCCTTGTTATTTCAGCCTGAGTCGGGGAGGTTAATGCTAATATGCACTGGCTTATAGAAATAATTTCCTAAGTTTTTAGGAATTTTGCAAACCACTTTAAATCATTTTTTTAAAAAACTAAGTTATAGGGCTGGAGAGATCACTCAGTGATTAGGAAAGAACACTGGCTGATCTTCTAGAAGACCCAGGTTCAACTCCTGGCTCCCGCAGGGTAGTTCACAACCATTCCTAACTCCAGTTCCAGGGAATCCACCGCCTCTTCTGACCTTGGGCACATGGTGCACAGACATATATGCAGAAAAACTACCATATACTTTTAAAAAAAGGAAAACAAAGTTATAAAAATATATGAAGTATTAAAAGTAGCACATATTTATCACTTCCCAATTTTACTATAAACTCTAGAGTCTTTGTGTCTGGGGCTGAGAACATAACTCTGTCGTTGTTTAGCACAAAAACCTAAGTCAGATCTCAGTATCATGTAAATGTTGTACACTGTGCATGCCTGTAATACCAGGGCTAGGGATGGGGAGACAGGATAGAGGAACTTCCTAGACAGATGAGTGAGCCAGCCAGGTTTAGTGGGAGAGCTTCTCCAAGGGGAAAAGTGATAGGGCACATCTCACATGGACCTCTTGCCTCCATGAGATGCATTGCACATATAGACAGGCACACATTATTGGTTTTGCGCATGAGAAAAGACACACACTTGCACTACCAAGGCCACAAGAGGGTTTAAGAGAGTCCCAGGCAGGTACAGAAACAGAGAAGCAGAACAGGAGAAGAGAGAGACCAAAACATGGCTTCTCTTTTTAAAGCAAGGGGTATGCACGGGTTTATGCAGCCACACCCAGAGGCGTGCCTCCGTACGAGGTACATCCCACCTCAACCATGTGGAGTGCCAGGAATACTTACACACATGAACAGACACACAAGCATATCTCACACACACACACTCACACACACACACACACACACTTATGCCCAGTGTTTTTGTATAGATGGAGTAGTCTATAAAGTTGACACATTTCATTTGTATGTACATTTCAACTGCACTTTTATTAGTGGTTTGAAATTAGCCTCAGTGGGAATATTTTACACCATGTAAGTAAAGATTCCAAAGTCAGGCCTTTTGTTTGTTGTAGAAGGTTAAATATCTATAGTAAACTACTGGGTGTGTTTGTGATAATTTGGTTGTATTTCTAAGAGTTTACTTAAGGTATGTTGAAATAAGATATAAACTAGAATGTCTAGAATGGCATTCAGATAACCCAGTAAGGATGGGGGTTGTGATTGTTACATCACTGACGGGCACATGGGCTTTCTCTGCTTTTGTGTGTGGTTGGAATTTCCCATAATAAAAAGTTAAAACATTAATTAAGGTGTACCACACTGAAAGCAAACAACATCCCTGTACTCAGTGCTCAGGCACAGAATTCTTGGCCCTGCACTTCTCTGGCTCATAAATCTTGCTAGTGAGGTTCCTTTTGAGCCCATATTGTGTAAGTGGTTCAGACCGATCATTGACTAAAGATCTGTTTCTCATTAAGTGAAGTGAAGAAGTCACTATGCAGTCTGCAGTACCCATGAAAGCAAAAGAACTCAGTAGAGGTGTCCCCAGGACATTAAAAGCCTCTGGTTGCAGAGGAGAGATGCTCTTACTAGATTGCAACCCTGCTTGCAAAGCCATGCGTACAAATAGGGGAATCTCATCACGTTATTGCTCAGTGGCCTGCTTACAGCTATATGCCAGCTGTGAGCCTTTAAATTTATTTTCAGTTCAGATAATTTGAGTGATCCTTCATGAGAGGAGCTTCGTCTGCTGCTGAGTCTTTTGTACCTCCCTTAGAGCAACCCTACTCATCTGCTAGATGTGTTTGGAATGACTGGCCTGTGAATTAAAATCATCCTAATTTAATGACTTAAAAAGTTGCAGTCTACATTTTGTGCTGTTTGTGTTTCATAAAGCAAGCATCACATTATTATAACAGGTGTTGCAGCAGCAAATGAAAAATTGTAGCATCAATTACTTAAATAAAACACTTCTCTTTATAAGACTATGGAGTTTTCATGTCATTCTCAATGTGAGTTTGGAGTATAATTGTTTCTTCCTGGATTTGATTATATAATAATTCATATAAGCTTAATCTAGTTGACCAGGTAAAGATAACACTGTGTTGGTCATTATGATCATCCCATCAATCAAGGCACTGGTTGGGCTTCAGGGTAAGGACAAAGAACAATGGCCTTGACAGGAAAAGTCACCTAAAGTATCTACTTTTAATGTGAAGTTGTGCAGCTGTCTGCTCTGTGGAGAAAGACGGTCTTAGATCATTGACCAGGTTTAATCGTCAAAACAAAAGTTTCAAATGCTGAAAGCAACAGATGTTGGACTCGGGTACCTGAGGTCAAAATATGAAAAGGAAACGTTAACTGGGGCACATGCTACCAACAGGAAGTGAGAGGGCAAAACCAGAAACCAGAATAGGGCAGCAAGTAAAGAGCCTCTACAACATCTCCCTTCAGGCAGTTGGGCAAGGAAGTCACCTGGTAACCCTGGGAGTCTTGGTAGGTTCCCAAAGGACTTCCCTTAGGTAGAAAGAAGTCATAGCTCAAAATCAAGTTGGATCATGGGGACTGTGATGTGATTGCTAAGGAAAACACATGATCAGTTCTTAAAGTGGAATGGACACAGGGCTGAGATTTGTCCCACCAAATATTTAGTGTCCAGGCTGGCTTGTTGGTGGGAAACTGTAATTTCCACAGAGTAAATCCAGGTTCCCGGTAGCAGGTGGATAGAGGAGGCCAACAGAATAAGCATCAAATGTATAAATCATAGATAAAGTCTGTGCAACAAAAGAAAACGAGCACTTTTACATTGCCCAAGGATACAGTTTCTGTTCTCTGTCCCACCTGTCCAGTCCCACAGCTGCTTAGGAAATAATTAACTCAGAGGCTTAATATTATAGTAACTGCTGGGCCAGTAGTTCAGTTATCTTACTATCTCTTACACTTAAATTAACCCACGATTCTATTTATGTTTAGCCACTTTGGTACCTTTTCTCAGAGCAGCATTCTTATCTTGTTTGCTTCCTCTGCATCTGGCTGGTATCTGTGTCTCTGTCTTTTCTTTTCCCAGAATTTTTGTAGTCTGGTTGACCTACCTCTACTTCCTGTCTTTTTTTTTTTTTTTTTTTTGGCCAATCAGCTTTTTATTAAACCAATCCAAGTAATAAATTTTTACAGTATACAAGAACATTATCCCACATTTCCCCATTTCCCCTTTTTTTCTTTTTAAAACAAGAACCTCAAATCTAATCTTTGTATAGCTTTTTTTTCCTTGACCACTACTATGCATACCAACTGATAACCAATACTCTAAACAAAGACAGTCATCCATAATCCAATTTGAGGAGTGTGAGTGTCATTCTCTAGACTATTTTCTGCTGATTGTGGGTGCAAGTAATCTTATGAGGATCCAAAGACAATTTAGAATTATGGATAAGTCCTGAGTGGAGTAGTCCGTGAGGCTAGATCATCTTAGCCAGCAGCCTTGAAGCTGTTCTAGATGCAGAACTCAGAAGAAACTGCAATAGAGGTGCTCTGAAATGTTGGATTATCTAGGCTATGTGGCCTGAGGTTTCTGACCCCTCTGGAGGAATCTTTCCCACCTGGTCCCACAGCTGCCGCTTATAATTATTCAGAGGCTTATATTAATTACAGACTTTTTGGCCTATGGCTCAGGCTTATTGCTTGCTAGCTCTTACAACTTAACTCATTTTTATTAATCTATGTTTTGCTATAAGCCATATGGCTTACCTGTACTTTCACATTTTGTCTTCTTTTGTGACATCTTGCAGTGTCTCCATATGACTCAACTCTCCTTTCCCCTTATCTATGCTGGATTTCCTGCTTGCCTTTAAGATGCCTTGCTATAGGCCAAAAAGTTTCTTATTAACCAAAGGTATTCACAGCATATAGAAAGACATCCCACATCAGAGCCATCTGTTCCCATCAGAGATTTTTTTAGGGGTCTTCTTCCATCAAACCTCATTTTCTGTGGAAATAAAAACATAACTTCTTCTCCAAAGTAATGTATCTTTTGACTAAAAATTTTAAGTCATATTTTCAAAATAAATAGGTTGGTTTAATCTAGCAGCATTTATGATCAAATATCTCTTAGCTGCTCTTGCTTCTTCCTCTCCAGTCAAAAAACCTCAACTACAACACAGTAACATACAGTATCTAGACTCTCTGTATATTACTTCTTTAGGTGGCTTATTTATTTATTCATTACTCTATTTCTTTTTAAGTACTTTATTTTTTTTTTCTTTTCTCTCTCAAGCCTATGTGTATTTTTAAACACACTAATCCATTCAGGGGTGTTTACATTCTTGGTTTTTATCTGAATCAGTTTTTACTGTATATCTTTTTTCTGACCATTAATCTGCTAAATGGCTTAGCAAGGATGAAAGCCTTGTGGCTGGGAATAAAGCCTTGGCTGTGGCAGCTGGCCCCACCCAGCTTCTTGATCTCTAAGAGCTAAACCTTATGGCAAAGGTACTGGCAGGAGCCACATTGAACTACTCCAACTCTGGGGATTTTAGGATCCACACTGCCACCAAGTAGAGCACTGTCACCCACTGACCATAAACTACATATAAGTGTTTGGCAGCAGAGCCTCTTAAAAGAGCCATGTGGTATTTGCCACTCATACTGAGTCAGGATACCTCTCTCTCTTTTTTTAAAGATTTATTTATTTGTCATATATACATACAGTACTCTGTCTGCATATATTCCTACACACCAGAAGATGGCACCTGATTTCATTATAGATGGTTGTGAGCCACCATGTGGTTGCTGGGAATTGAACTCAGGACCTCTGTGAGAACTACTGATGTTCCTAACCATTGAGCAACCTCTCCAGTCCAGGATACCTCGCTTAAAGGAGCTGTGCCTCTGCTTGCTGCCAGCAAACAGCACTACCGAGAAAATGCTGCTAGCAAGAAGCCATGTTTGACTCTGTTCCCTTTTTGTTTGTATGAGCAGTAACCTTAAGTCAGTCATATGCAGCTTGTGTTTGTACTGTGGGAAGCCGGCTTGTGAGGCTTAAGCTGCTGACCTTAAACTCTCATAGCTCAAGCCTGCTTGCCACGCTGTACTGCGAGCCACTTGAGAGACACAACTAGGAAGCTCTGCTGGGCTCTATTTCTGTGTTCTAGAACACTTTGTAAGCTTTCGCATGCTTTGGGTGAATGCACATGCACACCTTGGAGCACCATTTGTAGTCTGTAGTTTCTCTGCCCCATCTGGCCAATTCCATGGCCTCTTAGGAAATAATTAACTCAGAGGTTTAATAATATAATAATTGCTTGGCCAGTAGTTCAGGCTTATTGCTAACTAGCTCTTGCTCTTAAATTAATTCATGATTCTATTTATGCTTAACCATGTGGCTAGGTATCTTTTCTCAGAGTAGCATTCTCATTTTGCTTCTTCTGCGTCTGGCTGGCATCTGCTTCTTTGCCTTTTCTCTTCCCAGAATTCTTCTAGTCTGGTTGCCTCACCTCTACTTCCTGCCTAGCTACTGGCCAATCAGCATTTTATTAAATGAATATGAGTAACAAATCTTTATAACATTATTCCATAACTCAGAGCTAACAAAAGACATTGGTAATTATAAAAACAGAAAACACCACTTCTAAAATTCTTATTACTCTTGATGTTGATGACCTACATATGTTTACTATTTCTGTGACCAGTAATTTAGAACACATTAGTCAATGTGGTTTGAGAGAAGCCAATTTTTCTATACTAAAGTAAAATGAAAGTGCATCCCTGCAGGTTTTGATGGCAGTTCACATCAAGAAGGCATGAACACCTGCATCAGGGATTCTGGGAGTTACTCAGAATCTCATCCTGATTATATCCAGTCCTTCTGTTTGCCTCCAGTTGGGCAGCCAAGTAGAAATCTTTCTTAGAGGTGCATTGTAGAATAATCTCTGAGTATGTTTGCGTATGTATATATGTGTGCGCACATTCTGTAACAAATACGTTTGAGTTGTGGGAGCTGTTTGTTCTTTCAGACAGGGGTCTTACTATGTAGCCCAGGCTAGCCTGGAGGCTACATTTCCTTGTCTCTATTTCCCACCTGCCAAAATTACATATGTGTACCACTATATAAATAGTAAGGCAACTTTATGTCTTATTTTGCTAAATTGTCATAAATAAAACTAACATGTTGGTCTTTAAATGAGATTCCTTGGAGAGCAGTCTCATAAAACCCAGGAGGCTGTCCTGGGCTCTGTTTGGCTTTTTTTATCAGCCTGTTAATCCTCTGTATCTTGAAAGTTCGCTCATTGTGCAAACTTTGCCTTTTACAACTCTTGAAACCTTAGCCCGGCACTCTCCTCCACTACTGGCCCTATGTTCCAAATTAGGCTTGTCATTTGTCCTTGCATGCTGGCTCTCTTTAATGGCCAGTATGGCACCAAGACCTTATGTTCAATTCCTAAAAAAATGCAGAGACCATTCCTGTCAGGGAACATCTGCTGGAAAGCATGAGAATGTGTGAATGGTAGGTTCCCTGTAATCCCTTCTTCTTATCCTTTTTTTAGTTATTCCATGGACCAGTAAGTAGCCTGTCTGCTGTCTTATCTGTACATATTTCCCCCTTGAGACAGTATCCTGTTAGCACTTTTCAGTTAAAAGCTAGGTATATCAAACCTTAAGGCAAAACCTTCAGTTATGTTACTTACTCTTGACTGACAGGAAACTGCAATCCTAGACTCAGACTTTAGACAGCCTTTCCCAGCCCAGTGTCCTTCCTCAACCCTCCTAAAACCATCATTTCTGATCTTTTGCTCCACAGTCCCTTCATACCTTTTCAATTATTTTGTCTCTGGAAGGTTCCCTGGTCCCCTGGCGCTGCTCATCTCACCTCTGACCAAAATATTTCTTTAGTTTCAACATTTCTCAAAATACGGCTTCATTCTTGAAGATTCTATGATTATTTTTTTCAAAATCAAGTCAGTCATGTGCTTTATCCTGGGATCTGAAGGCATGAATGTGCTCACTACCATATTTATTCACAAAAATACTGTCCTTGGACACAGTTCCTTGCTGAGGACCACCTTGTTCTTTCCACCAGAGAATCTTCTCTAGTCTACTGTACCCCTAAAGACTACAGCTGTATCATCCACCAGGACTCTGGTAACTTCAAGAGAAGCTCTGAATGGTTGGGATTTCACTGTGTTTAGAACTTGGCTTAAATTTGCAATCGCAGCTCTTATGAGACAGAGGCAAGAAGGTCAGAAATTCAGTCAGCTTTGGTTACCTAGTGAGCATGAGGCGGGGCTCAGCCACATGAGATCCTGTATCAAAACAGAACTAAGTACTTGGTATCAGAGTGGGCTCACATTCTTTCCTAACCCTGTGTCTCTTTTACCATCTTCTTTCTTGCTGGTTGGGGCTCAAACTGAGAACCTTATGCTTGCCAAGCAAGCATTCTACTACTGATCTACAGCTGAAATGTTTTCTCTCTGAGTTATGCTTAAAGTCAAGGGCGTGGTTTATGTAACTACTCAGGAAAAGAATACTCCGCGTACTTAGGGGTATTCTGTACTCAGGATTATTCATCTGCACCTCGTTTATTTCTATTTTTCTTTCTCATTTGTGTTTCCCATCTCCCCTTGACTTTTAGGGGGAATTGTAAGGGGAGAAACAAAATCAATTTGCTTCCTTATTCCCTTCAGCCCACAATTCAGCAAATGTTCAACAAACTCCTCAAAAGAATTGAAACATAACAACTCTAAAAATGAGGCTCAAAAATGAAAGTTAATATTTAATAGAGGGAGCAAGAGACAGGACAGTGTTTCAGAGGAAAGGTTTTCTAAGGGGCCGGTCTGCTTCTCTTTTAAAAAAATGTGTGTACATGTGCTTATAGTTCAGTCAGTAGAGCATGAGACTCTTAATCTCAGGGTCATGGGTTCATTGGGCACCAATATGTAGTCAGAAGTTTCTCTGTCCTTCCTCGCCATTTAGTCCCAAATAATTAATTATAAACTGTTTGGCCTATGACTCAGACTTATTACTTGCTAAGTCTTATCTTAAACTAACCCATGATTCTTATCCATGTTTAGCCACGTGGCATGGTACCTTTTTCTCCGTGCACCATTGTCTTCCTTTCTCTGCATCTGCTCTTCCTCTTCCCAGAATTCTCCTTGTCTGGTAGCCCCACCTATACTTCCTATCTGCCTAGCTTCTGACCTAACTTCAGCATTTTATTATTTTTTAATTTATTTATTATGCATAGTGTCCTGTCTGTAGGCCAGAAGAGGGCACCAGATCACATTGTAGACAGTTGTGAGCCACCATGTGGTTGCTGGGAATAGAAATCAGGACTTATGGAAGAGCAGACAGTGCTCTTAACCTCTGAGCCATCTCTCCAGCCCATTAAACCAAAATTTACAGTGACAAATGTTTACAGTATACAAAAGCATAGTCCCATAGCATGATCTTGTGTGTGTGTGTGTTTAGGTGTGTTTAGGTGTGTGCCATGGAACACATGGGGATTACAGAGGATAACTTTCAGGAGTTATTTTCCTCCTACCATGTGGGACCAAGGGATTGAACTCCGGTCATTAGGTTGGCAGCAAGCCCCTTTACACACTGAGCCCTCTCAACATGCCACTGCCCTGCTTCATTATTCATTCTTTTCATGTGTCTACAGATAAAAACATTACAGATAAAGCCTTACTTAGATTCTTTGATCTCTTAACACAATGGCAATAGAATGGGTTGGCTTCTTAGGAGTAGCCATGCCCTGGCAGAATAGGCTACCAGGTATTTACTGAATACACACTAGCCATTTGTATATTTCACATGCGTGTGTTCAAGTACATGCACAGGAAGATTGATTTGTTGGCCACTGCTTATTTTATTCAGGTGTCTGTCTCTTGTAGATTTTATTCATATTTGTAATAGTGTTGGGCTTGTTTTGTGTGTGGGCTGTACTTATGTTTCCTTTGCTTTTTTTTTGCAGTAATTGATAAAAAGTATGGTTGTGGGTCATTGAGGACTCAACTTACTTAGATTCCTGAGAAATGTTCAACAAATGTCACATTTCTTATATTTAAATTTACTCAACCCTGCTTAAAGCCAGAAGAAAATAAATCTGTGAGTGAAAAATCCTTTGGCTTTCCTAGACCCTCTTCCACACTCTATGACAATGAATACGCATTGGGATTGCACAGACCAAGAAATGATGGCACTTTTTAGTATTCATGTCAGAAGGAGAACCTAGAATAGCGAGCTTTGGTTAACAATACCTTGCACAGAAGAATCGTCGTACTTGTGCCTATGTGATTGTATGGAAGTTCAGACTCTATACAGGATACTATGGGATCCCAGCAGAACCTCTCAAAGAAATAGGACCTGTTATCTAAGAAGCAAAAGTCACATTTCCCCCAAAGGCAGTCATTATGGATTGCCATTGTTTTTATGAGGACATTTACTGGCATGGGAAATGTAGCTTCACCTTGCTTTCCACCCAGCAGGGTTGATTGAGTCACTCATATTTCATATTGGCCAGAGTCACTATAGGAAAATATAAAAGATTAGATCATGAAAGATTAGATCAGTTGCCGGCCAACAAATTGAAGACTTACCTCTTGAGATTCCTCTTAGTGTTGCTCTGATTACATTGATGTTGCCTAGGGAATGGACATTTAAATGAAATTTTAAAAGCACTCCAACTAATTCCAAAGTGTCTTTCATTGCCCTCAGTTCTGACTATATTTGGTTTCACTTCCTGATTTGCCCACTCGGCCTGTTCCTGGGAAATATTTGAATAACATGATTAGCGGCGGGGGATGGGAGGTGAGAGGGGGTTGCTGCCAAGGAGAGACATGTTTATAGTTTGATTCAGATATAGGTCATACTGTTATACTTTTATTTAAAATAGTTTTCAACACCCTAGAGGAACACCTGACTCAGTCTTGATGTTGGAGGGAGAAAACTGGATTTGCTAGGAGTGGAAGCTGAACTAAGCAATATTGGGACCCTGGGACCTTGGAATCACCTGCCCATGGGGGATGGGAAGTTGTGGAGAAGAGAGAATGACCTGATGTGGTGGGAGGGGGAAGGGACCTTGAATAAGGATATACGAAGATAGAAAATGTGACTTCTTTACTCATAACAATAAAAAAAAGTTTTCAAATTTTACATATAAAAGGTCTATGATAGCACTGTCATACATGTTAGTTTCTTCTGTTCACTTTCCTCCCATGGTGCCCTGTTCTTCTGTGACACCAAACTCCTCTTGATTCTTCCTCCTCATTGTGTGATTTTTAAAGAATGAAAATTTCTAATGCTTAAACTGGTGCATCGTTTAAACTGTGTGTGTGTGTGTGTGTGTGTGTGTGAGAGAGAGAGAGAGAGAGAGAGAGAGAGAGAGAGAGTGTGTGTGTGTGTGTGTGTGTATGTGAGCACGTGTGTACACGCATACACACATACACACACACACAGAGGCCAATGTCGGTGGTTTTTCACTTGCTGGCCATCTTGTTTTTTGAGATCGACTCCATTACTGAACCCAGAACTCACTGATTGCTACATTGACTGACCAGAAACCCCCAAGGATCCTCCTGTGTCCACCTTCCCAGCATGGGATGTCAGGCCTCCTACTCTTTCAGGTGTGGATGCTGAGAAGCCAAACTCAAATCTTCCTGCTTGCCTGATAAGTTCTTTACCAACAGAACCAGGCCCCTCCCACAGTTGTGTAAACATAAAAAATAAACTTGGCAATGAAATGAATTAGGCTACCTTGTGGTGACATCATCCCTTCTGCAGAACTGTTTGATTAGGCATCAGTTGTGAAACGGATGAAATGTTGGTCCATAATTAGAATAATTGTATTTTGATTTTCAACAGATTTGATTTTACAGTGGGTGACATAATGCCTAATTTTTCCGATGACTAACATCCCTGTATATTAAGGCAATGACTTCTTTATTGTACAGTTAACATGGTTGTGCTAGATCTAGGATGTGTGTGTGTGTGTGTGTGTGTGTGTGTGTGTGTGTGTATGCATGTGTGTTGAAATGACTGTTAATGCTAAAGCATTGCATGAAGTACTTGGTTATTTGTTCTAAAGTGATATTTGTACGGTAAAATATTTAATCTACTAACTATTTAGGTACCTTCTAGTCTAAAATACCACTTACCAAATTCATTTCTCTTTGAAAAAAGCCAGTTTTTAGGAAAAACCTGCTTCCTCAAAATCTAATTGCTTTGTCTAGTTGCATCATATGCCAGGCTAATCTGGAAATCTGATTTTTATGATAGCATTATGATTTTTTTCTACTTGGAATTTTAACTATTAAGCCCATTTATGTTTTACTTCTTGAGGTTATCAGATATAACAGATACATATTCTATAAAATTAGACTTCCTGCTCTATGCCAGGCTCTTACGAATGAATGTTTTCAAATTAATACCCCTGGAATGTAATCTGTCTCTGAGATAGTTCCCCACTGTTCTGTTGTTCAGTGACATTTTACTACATGTAGGATCCAGTCTAAATTCTTTTCTTCTTGTGAAAATCTTTTTAATTCCCAAAGTTACTTCTGCTCCCCCAAAGAGTAATTACTTAGATATCTGTTAGGCTTATGGCTTGGATTTCATTCTAAAAATTTATTAACTTGACATTTGAGACTTATAAATTATTTGACCCTAATCTCTTTTCCATTATCTTTGTCTATCTGAAGAATCTCAGTGCACATTATCTGTTAACCCCTGAGCTCACCTTGACTTTCTAGTCTGATTTTGTCTGAGTCCTTAATGATGTAAGCCCCAGGCCTTCACAGTGTTCCCCAAGTCTTTTCACAGTGTGCCCCAGGCCTTCACGGTGTGCCCCAGGCCTTCACAGTGTGCCCCAAGTCTTTCCTAGTGTGCCCCAGGCCTTCACGGTGTGCCCCAGGCCTTCACAGTGTGCCCCAGGCCTTCATGGTATTCCCCAAGTCTTTCCTAGTGTGCCCCAGGCCTTCACAGTGTTCCCCAAGTCTTTCCTGCTGTGTCCCAGGCCTTCACAGTATTCCCCAAGTCTTTCCTAGTGTGCCCCAGGCCTTCACGGTATTCCCCAAGTCTTTCCTAGTGTGCCCCAGGCCTTCACAGTGTTCCCCAAGTCTTTTCACAGTGTGCCC